>LBNU01025491.1:117294-144819 GCA_014162995.1 Artemisia annua
TTTTCTAGCTTTAAATCAGATGCATATACGTATATTAGATGCATTTCATGATTTCACTTATTTTTTGTTCCTCTACACGTGCCGAAATCATGAAAATCAATTTGCACCACCTATACATCAAATTAACTTTCGAAACTCAAGATGTTGCATATATA
This sequence comes from Artemisia annua, assembly GCA_014162995.1. Lineage (NCBI taxonomy): Eukaryota > Viridiplantae > Streptophyta > Magnoliopsida > Asterales > Asteraceae > Artemisia > Artemisia annua. Next base: position 117,450 of record LBNU01025491.1, read on the forward strand.
TGAATAGAAATGCATCGTATGCAAGTCGTTGCATCTCAAATGTGTGGTTTTGGTCACTTCTTACCACTTCTTATTTTAATTTATTTTTTACTGGATCCTTACCATATATATATATATATATATATATATATATATATATATATATATATATATATATATATATATATATATATATATATATATATAAAGAAGTGTAAAAAAGTATAAATAAAAATAAAATACCTTGTTAGTAATCATACTGAGGGAAATCGTTCATCATTTGTGGTTGTGGATGAATCACACTACCTTGTTGTTCTCTTTCTTGCTTTCGCTTTTCTATACTTTGCAAAGATCCATAGGGAAACATATGTGGATTGTCGATATAACCACCAATCCCGTTAATATGAATATAATCCGACATGGAAGTACCATTAGTAGTCACATTGTTGTGATCACCATTCCATGATCCAATCGAACGCGGTTGCAGTGAAGACTTGTTGTTGTACAAAACGCCATTTTGCGCTATTTGAACTTGTCTAATATTATGATGAATATTAGGTCCATATTTTGTTTTATACAGCATAAGTTCATCATAAACTCTTTGGAACTCACCATATGGTCCATTCACTGGATCTTTAATCCGACAATTTGCTTCCCAAATAAGTGAATCAACCGCCTTTTTCCCCTCTTCGCGACTTAAATCCTTAACCAATTTAGTCACATTACTAACTCCAAAACACTTATGAACCGCTTGAAAATCTTGGGTTTTCTCGGCTGGGAAAAAAGGTGCTAGCACACACTTTTCAGTGCACTTCTTTCGCTGGTGGCGGCATGACGCGCATGCTGGCACTCCACCACCATTTGCGGCAGTTCCGGGTGGTGGAGAAGGTGATGGTACAGCCTCAAGAACCCTAACGGTGTTGTTGTTTGTACCATTATGAGTCTTATGCATCTTTTGAACTTTGATAGGCCTATATATGAACAAGAATTGAAAGAAAAGAATCAAGAAAAAGCTTTGAATGAAAGAATATTAATTGATTGATATAGAGTAAAAAAAAAAATTAACAAGTATGATCATTTACATCTATATATAAATAAACAAGATCTTGACCACATATGTAACAAAAAATTAAACAAATACCTTTTATAAATACATAGAGTATTTATTTATGTCAAGAATGAAAATGGTGTTTCTTGAATATTTTATAAAATAAAAGCTTGAAAAAGATAAGTAGACATACCAAGAATTACTGTGATAGAGATCTAGATATTAAGCATGAAAAGATCGAGAATTTTGTTTATAAAAAAAGGGTTTAGGGTTTTGTATGCATGGGTGTGTGTAGTTGGTTCACATGAAGACGAAGGGTGTGTTTATAAGTTCAACTAAATTTGACTTAACACCCCTAGATTTTAGCAAATGTAAAATCTAGAACCCGAAATATTTTCTTCTCTTTAGTCTTTACAGATAATTCTTGTTAAAAATGTCATTAATACAAACACTAAAACATAGGCGTGTATGTGGGATTCATGTCACCAGCATGGATATTTACCATTTGTAGGTGTCTCACAAAGGCATGTATAAGACCAACATGCAAAACTCTAATAACATAACAACCAATATTTTTTACAATGAAGAACAGCCTACTGGTGTAGTATGATATCAGAATGTGCATAGTGAGCAACACTGGAGTCATAGTGACCTCTTGAGTGTGCAACACTGGAGTCATAGTGACCTCTTGGCCAACTCCTTTAATTTTCGTTCACCAATAAATTACATTGAATGAAATGAATATAGACTAGGTAACAACTACTAATGTATGATGTGTGATTTATTCTTCCAGTTTTATGTTTATATAGCTCTTGTTGCGAGTTCATTATTGTATCCACTCGATACTGATTACTTTTTTTCAAAACATATGTAAATACATATATTCTCCAGTCCAGCCATGCCATGACAGAAATATCAACTTATTATAGATCATATGACTACCAATTTGCATTCTAGACGTGGTTTCGAGAATTCGAGTTCCCTTATCAGCTATAATGTCCTATTAGGTTCGATCATATATACATATAAATTCTAAAAACCTTGATGGACTAACAATGAGCAAACCAATAGTTTTGGGGTCTATATATACTAAATGAAGAGAAAGATCATGGGGCTTAATGAACATATTGTATTTAGATATGGTACGAAGATAATTATAAGAGTGAAAGATTTGGTAAATTTTGCATTGATCACGGGTCTTTGTACAGATAACTAACTAATTAAATTTGACAGCTACGAGGCCATTTTATATTTTCTTTGTGTTTCATTTGTTTGTACATAATGCTTTAAATTTGGTATTTATTTCTTATTTTTGTTACAGATTATACTTCTACAATAACAAGATTGGTAAAAGAGATTGTATTCAAAATTATGATGGATCTTAGTAGTATATTTCGATACTTGAACAATAAGTAAGAAATTGCTATGAAAATCCGAAGATAGATATAATTAAACATATAACTCCAATATATGTGATTATCTCATTCTAAACTTATAAACATACGCAAAACTTTAATTAAATAATAATGATAATTCTAAATTGTTTCTAAAGTACTAATTCACAAAATAGTTAACTAGGTCTTTTTATTCCTTTCTTTAATAAAACTAGTTATAATGCCCGCGCACGCGCGGGTTTTTTTTAAATTTTTTTTTGAATAATATATATTTTTATTTCTTAAAAAACAAATAATTTAGTCTTTGTTTTGTTTGATTTATGATTTTTAATTATATTTTTTTATTATTAAAGATAATCATTTAAAAAATTTAATCCTGTTGTTAGTTGCATCTTATCTATATTTTTTTTACTTATCTTCTACTTGTATAATATATCAACAAAACAAATTTTTAAAATTTTAAATTAAAAAATAATAATTAAAATATTACCTAATAAGGAAATATTATTTTTTTCGAAATACGAAAGTACCCACTAGGGGTTTTGTTTTATTATATAAAAATATAAAAAAGATGGAGTCATAAAGTTTTATTGAAACATACTACCTTTGACAATGTATCAGCAGTTAATAAATAAATAAATAAATAATAAAAAATAAATAAAAATAAAAACTACCTTTGACAATGTAGAAAGGTAAATTTGACATTTACAGTATCATTGACACAAGTTAATGTTAACTGTTAAGTGTTACACGAGCTTATAAAAGTTGGAACTTTTATTTTTAGGCATGTTAGAAAATGTAACTCACATTATAGTTTATTAATGTAAAACGACAAAAAAATATTGTTATTTATCTGAAAGGTATGAGTCTGATTAGCTATTACATATTTCAAAAGCTACTTCGAGTAACTTCTAAAAGAAGAGCTTAGAAAATTTAAAATGTACTAAATACTGCAATTTTAATAAAATTTCTGTTAAAAAATGTACTAAATAATTGTTCTCAAACAAAACGTATTTTTGACGAAAGTAGCAGTAGTTTTTGTAAATAATAGCAGTTAGCGACAGTTGTCATAGCAGTAGCAATAGTTGTTTGTTTTACAAAAACCCATTTAGTTACGATGTTGTAGCTGCCATTTCAAGTTGTAAAAAGTCATTTACACATTTAAGTACAAAATTAATCAAATAAATAATAATGTTATTATTTTTGAGATATCTCTAATAAGTTTAGATGATACTCAACAGATATAAGACATAAAACTAGAGCTACTGATCACTTTGAATAAGGGTGGCAATCGAAACGTGTTCGGGTCGACCTATTCAGGTTGGCGGGTTAGTATAACATTTACCTAAACATGACTTGTTTATTAATCGTGTCAAAAAACTCAACCCTAACCCAGACCTGCATAACACGTGTAACTCGTTTAACATGTTTAAGTAAATAAGTCAAGCATTGAATAAGGTTTAAAGTTTTTCGATTCAACTAGTTTAAATCCAAAAATGATATAACGGTCTAAAAACTGATAAAAAATAAGATACAAATAATTATACGACAATTTCAATGCATCTTAGTTACAATCATAATTCATTCATATTAAGTACATAAAAAAATACATTTAATCCAAATCCAACATAAAAACCAAGTTATGTATTTTATTTTTTAGAGGCTTGTATATATATAAACGGGTTTACGGGTTAACCTGTTTAATACTTACTTAACCAAACACGACCATTTATTAAACGGGTTATATAAGTTGACATGTTTTTTACCCAAACCTGTTTAACTTTGTGTCGGGTTTGTGTCGTTTATCGTATCCTGTCAAAAATTGTCGGTCTTAACTTTGAAAAACTAAAACTAATATACAAACAATTAACTTTATATTTGTGTTTTTAATTATAATGTATCAACATACAACAAACACGATATCGAATACAGGATAATTTCTTATATTAAAAATGAGCGGTGGCTTGTTTAATGACATTTCACAATTAGTCGCACTTAATCATTTTAAGAAGCATAACACCATATCCAAACTGTTACCCCGATATATGACATACAAATATGTAACGAGCTCTAGCCCAATCTCTAGAATATTCTATTAATGTGTATTAATATGTATGATGTATTTGTGAAGCAAATTAATCAAATCAGTTTTATTCCTATCATATCTCCTATAATCTATGACATGGTATCACAGCAAACTATCAAATGATCCTACTCCTAAAACCCTAAACAGCCATACACGCTCCTCCACAATCCCTCACAGCTGATCATAAAAATCTCCTTGTGTTGGTGACTCGTGCTTGGTCACAATCCATACAAAATTGTTACTTGTGCATTAATCAGGTCACAAGTTGTGTTTTCTTTTTTCTATTGCATTCTATAATTCACATACAAAGTATTACTTTACCATACAAACCCTAAATCCATATTATATCATCTCGACACCAACACTATCACAGTTACCAACCCTCCCCAAACCGTACCATTATCGGAGAAACTCTCCGCGGTTACGCATCATCATCTAATAACTAGGGTTCCCGTCAAACTCGATCTTGATAATTGGAATTTTGGATCGTGGGAATTCTTTTTTGAACAGCTATGTTTCAGTTATGAAGTGGATTGGTATATTCATGGTGATGCTGCCTCACCAAGTACCACTACGCCTTATACACTTGAAGAGCTCAAAGTTGATAAGATTGTACTCTCATAGATCTTCACAACACTTTCGGACACGCTCCAATCAAGATTGGTTGTGGCGCATCCTAAGTCGGCCAAAGAAGCATGGGACTTCATTAATGCCATCATCAAAGATAATAAACGCTCTCGCACAAATGCTTTAAAAGCCGAGTTACGATCCATCAAACTAGGTGACCAAAGCATGGAAAGCTACTTTGGAAAACTTGAAGCAACTGCTACCATCCTTGCTAGTCTTGACGCTCCGGTTAACGATGAGGACCTCGTTCACTATGCTCTTGAAGGACTATCGGAGAAGTATGACCAAGTTTGTGGGATTATGCATCATCGCGAGACTTTTCCCGACTTCAAGACCGCCCATTCCATGCTAATTACCGAAGAAATGCGCTTGAATTCTAAGACACTTGCTCTTCCCGTAGACTCATCGTCCTCCTCTCAATTAGTGCTCATGACCGACAAAGGTATGTCTCGAAATCCAACTAATCCTCAAGTGAAGTCGTGGAGGCCGTGTATTAATTATGCTAAGGGTGCGTGTCCTTATGGCACGGGTTGTAAATTTGTGCATGATTCTAATACTAAAAATAATGAGCCTAAGGAGAAACATACCACTGAGGATACTGTACTTCAACTGTTAACCAAACTTGGCATTACGGGTACTCAAAATTCACCCACTAGAAGCATTACTTGCACCACTCAACCCACTGGTAGCCCATCTGCGTTTTACACTACTGTTAGCCCACCTGGCCCAACCCATCAGTCCTATACTCATCCACAGCAATGCCCAGTTGCACCCTTAGGCCTACCACCAGGTTTTGGTTTTGCTCCAACCCAACTGACTCCACCAGTACACTATCTAAACTTACCTTATATCAACCAGGCCCAACACACGTATTTACCAGGCCCATCAACCCAATCAAATCCAACAGCCCCTCCATATGGTGCACCTACTGTTCACCAGATGCATTAAGCTCAAGCTAGCACACACACTCCTCCTAACGCGGTTTTGGGTCAGGTACCTATTCTTGGACAAGAACGATTCTACCTAGTGCTTTTACTGTCGGGACGCTTCACGATCCCACGACTGGTGTCTGGAATATGGAAACAGGTGCGAGCTCACACCTTAATGCTTCAATTAATAGTCTTAGTAATGTTTTTAATAATTGCATGTATCCGTTCGTCTCGGTTGGTGATGGGCATTCTATTCTCGTCACCAATACGGGTCATAGTATTTTGCCATCTCCTTTTCGACCCCTTGTTCTTATTACACCCCATATTGTTAAAATTTTAATATATGTCCGTCACTTTGTTCGTGACAATAATTGCACCGTTGAATTTGATCCTTTTGGTTTTTCTGTTAAAGATTTCATAACGCGACGGGTGCTTCTCCGATGTGATAGCACATGCGACCTCTACCCCGTCACGGCCCCGTCTCCCATTCCTCAAGCTGTTCTTGTCAATCAACATACCTGGCATCAGCGTCTTGGACATCCAGGAAGCGAAGTGTTGCGTCGTCTTGTTTCCAATAATTTTATTTCATGTAATAAGGAAAAACCTTACGTGCTTTGCCATGCCTGTCAACTTGGCAAACACGTTAGGCTTCCATTTGCTACTTCTGAAACTATTGTTAATACTTGTTTTGACATTATTCACTCGGATGTATGGACTTCACCAATTTCGAGTCTTTCGGGCTTTAAATATTATGTATTATTCTTGGACCATTATTCGCATTTTGTTTGGGTTTATCCTTTAATAAACAAATCTGATGTTTTGTCTAAATTTACATTATTCCGTAACTATGTTCACACTCTGTTTAAGTGTGAAATCAAATCCTTTCAGTGTGATCATGGAGGTGAATTTGACAACCGAGCCTTACACAAACTCTTTGCCGACAATGGGATTCAGTTTTGTTTTTCATGCCCTAAAACATCACAACAAAATGGCAAGTCAAAACGGATGATTCGCACCATCAATAATCTTATTCGCACCTTGCTCTTTCAAGCCAACCTCCCACCAACATTTTGGGGTGAAGCCCTCAATATGGTTGTCCACTTACTCAATATCTTACCCTCAACTGCCATTGCCAACGAAATCCCTTATACCCGTCTGTTTGGACAAAACCCAGATTGCAACCTTTTACGCACATTTGGATGCTTATGTTACCCACACTTATATCCATATCACAAACTTGAACCTCATGCTACACCCTCCATTTACTTGGGACAAGCCTCCAATCACTGTGGGTATCGTTGCCTAGAATTAAACACCAAATAAAATTATCATCTCTCGTCATGTAACCTTTGATGAAACTGTTTTTCCATATGGCACTTCTAAACCAACATCGGCACCCAAATACAATTTCTTGGATGACTCACCCAATATAAATCCTCCATTCATTCCATCCGCCCCCATTATGCAACAATGGGCCACCAACACCAATTCCCACCAGTCCTAATATAGCCCAACATGAAGCAACCCATGAACCATCACCATCCCCATCCCCATCACCACCCGCTGCCCAACAACATACACCAAATCCATCACCACCCGCGAACCAACACCAACACATTATCCCAGATAATCCTCACAACCCAAACCCTGTCTGAATTCATCCTATAGTCACACGATATCGTGTCAGGACTAATCGTCCTACGGAGCGTCTCAACATGCATGTGTCTTCGGTTTCTCCATTACCAAAATCTTATCGTGATGTGTTTAATGATACAAATTGGCAAAATGCTATGAGTGATGAATACACTGCACTTATTAAGAACAGAACTTGGACCCTTGTGCCCCGACCCACAATACCTACACTATTCGCTGCATGTGGCTTTTTCGCCACAAGTATTTGGCTGATGGCATTCTTAGTCGCTACAAGGCTCGTCTTGTGGCGAAAGGTAGTAATCAATTAGAGGGGGTCGATGTGGATGAGACCTTTAGTCCGGTGGTTAAACCGGGTACTATTCGGACTGTTCTGAGTTTAGCTACTTCTCAACATTGGCCGATTCATCAGCTTGATGTCAAAAATGCTTTCTTACATGGTGATTTATCTGAGACAGTTTATATGCATCAGCCTCCGGGGTTTCAGGACTCTGTGCATCCTGATTGTGTATGTTTATTGCAGCGGTCTTTGTATTGGCTCAAGCAGGCCCCTAGAGCTCGGTTTTAGCGATTTGCATCTTATATCACTCGGGTCGGGTTTTCTCATAGTCGCTGTGACTCATCATTATTTATATACAGACAGGGGACGGATACTGCTTACCTATTATTATATGTTGATGATATTGTTCTCACGACTTCTTTTGAGAGTTTGTTGCAGCAGATTATTGGATCCTTACATCAGGAGTTTGCTATGACAGATTTGGGTTCACTTAATTATTTTCTGGGTATCTCTGTTACACGTGATTCTTCTGGGTTGTTTTTATCTCAGAAGAAATATGCTACTGAGGTTTTGGAGAGAGCACATATGGTTAATTGTAATCCCAGTCGGACTCCTGTTGACACTGAGTCTAAACTGGGGGATGATAGTGATCTGGTATCTGATCCTACTTTATATCGGAGTCTTGCAGGTTCTCTTCAGTATCTCACTTTTACTCGCCCAGATATATCTTATGCTGTTCAGCAGGTTTGCCTTCATATGCATGATCCTCGAGAGCCTCATTTATCGACTCTTAAACGGATTTTGCGGTATGTTCGTGGTACATTAGACTACGGACTACAGTTGTTTACATCTTCTACTACATCCTTGGTTGCTTATTCAGATGCGGATTGGGCTGGTTGTCCCACCACTAGGAGATCGACTTCTGGGTATTGTGTATTCCTTGGCAACAACTTACTCTCATGGTCCTCTAAGCGTCAACCGATGCTTTCTCGCTCTAATGTAGAGGCAGAGTATCGTGGTGTTGCCAATGCTGTTGCTGAAACTTGTTGGTTATGAAATTTACTTCGTGAGCTGCACACCCCTTTGTTTTCCGCTACGCTTGTCTACTGTGATAATGTTGGTGCTGTCTACTTATCTTGTAATCCGGTTCAGCATCAGCATACGAAGCACATTGAGATTGATATACATTTTGTTCGAGACTTGGTTGCCACTGGTCAGGTTCGGGTTCTACATGTGCCTTCTCGCTATCAGTATGCGGATATCTTCACTAAGGGTTTGTCGTCCGCTCTATTTGAGGAGTTTCGTTCCAGTCTCAGCGTCCGGTGTCCTCCCGCTCTGACTGCGGGGGAGTGTTAGCCCGATATATGACATACAAATATGTAACGGGCTCTAGCCCAATCTCTAGAATATCCTGTTAATGTGTATTAATATGTACGATGTATTTGTGGAGCAAATCAATCAAATCAGTTTTATTCCTATCATATCTCCTATAATCTCTGACACAAACACCCCCTTTCCTCTAAATCCCCACCAGACAACCCTATTCCAACCGCCACCACTGCTTAGATACACCAGATATCTCAAATGAAAAAAATGAAACAGATGAGATTGAACACGAGCTTGAAAATGAAATTGAAGATGACGCTAATTGAGTCTAAGGAAATTAAGAAGGATAGAGGTTAAGGGAGATGTAGGTTATTAAGGTGTATGATGAGTCTGTGAATGAATGTGGGTCAATTGGTGCCATTAATGATGGTATACCTTTTGAAATTGGAGTTTTGATGATTTGGGGAAGGAGGGGTTTTAAGAGGGGATGAGAGTTTAATAATGCAAGAATCTCGTGCTTTTGATTACAAATTTGGCATATGATTTTGTTTTTCAAAGTAAGTTTGTTTATGTATTTTTTGATATTGAATTTGTGCTGGAGGAGTGGTTTGAGTGGGGTGGCTGATGGGGATTGGGAGGTAGAAGAAAAAGGGGTGTTTGGATGTGGTGTTATGTGTCTTAATATGATTAAGCGTGATTAACTATGTCATGTCATCAATTTTGATTAATTAAGTCATTTATTACAAACAATAAGATAATTAGCAACTTCTACACATTTAATAGGAAAAAAAAGAATGGTACGCAACATAATAAAAAGCAGTGTTGCAAAAATCGGCCTAGGCGGCTGATTAATCGCTAGGCGGGGATTAACCACTTCGATTTTCACTAATCGGCCTTTAATCAGTTTGGTAAAAAAATCCGTCAACATACCGATTAATTGCATAAAAGTTGGTCAAATCGGGCATAAATGGGCCAAATCTGACAAAAAATCGGATAAATCAGCCAACTCAAATACAAATAGAAATAGACCAAATAAGGCATAAATCGGCCAAATCGGGAAAATAGGCTAGATCGGCCAAATCGGGGACATAGTTTCAATATTTTATATATCTATATGTAAAAAAAATCCAATCCGATTAATCCTTGATTAATCTACGCCTAACCGATTAATCGGTAGGCGGTACCCGGCCGCCTAGCTACTACCTAGCGATTTCTGCAACCTTGATAAAAAGTGACAATTTGAATAAATTTTACAATCAATTATATGCCTAACTAAAACTTAGATACAAACAATTAACTTATATCTACGTTTTTAATTATAATGTATCAACATACAACAAAGACGATATTGAATACGGGTATCTATAGGTGATTTTATATATGAAAAACATGTAAACGAATGTAAATAGCAGCGGAAACAAATCACCCACAAGGATCCATAGAGTCATATAATCAATCGAATGAATGACAAGTAGATGTATACCTTTGTAGCGTGATACGGTAGGATCGAATGAAGACGATCTATATTAGAAACCCAAGTGAACAATTAAGTTGATCGCCTCTATGTAGAAACACACTACACATCCTTGTATACCATGTTGATGCTAGTCTTTTAACCTTTTTGTAATTATTAATTCTTTCACTATAAAATGAGAGCAATTAATGGGATTTAATATCAAGAATACACACTTACACAATGTATGTGTGTATGTACGTATGATATAGGAGATGTAAGGGAACAAAATATTAAACTAGCTTTAATCTTATTGTACCATTAAATGGCGATCATCAATAGGCCCATTTAAATCGTAATCTTATTGTACCATTCAACCTTGTCCTCTGTTCCTTTTAGGCCTTAAATGGGTTTCCCATTTAGTCCAATCCAATTTACTAAGTGCAAGCTTAGTAATTAATTGTCCGTTAGTTACTTAGGTATATTACACTACAACGGTTAGGTACACTGTCTAGAGGATTGTAAAACTTCTTTACAAGGTATTGCAAATCTCGCATCAACAACCAAACACCTCACGAAATAGGAAAATGAAATCACTCAAATCACTCAACTAATATATGTAGTAACATTTAAGTAATTCGCTCAATTGTTCGGTCGTGACGAGTATTCTATCATAAGCTTGACAAGGATACACATCTCCCCCAATAAAGCTAAGGAGTAACAAGTCTAAAGCGGTAATTAGGTTAATATGATAAGGCTTAAGCGTTGTACCTAGCTTATGTTCAAGCATCTCATACATAAACATAATAGATCGCCATAATAGATCGTTAGCGCGAATTCTTGATTTACTCGAACAACGGATGGTCACTAAGGTGGCAAACCTCTGATAGCTTGCACGTTATTGGATCACTCAAAAACCAGAGATGGTCACTAAAATATTAATGCACTTGACATTCTTACTAAGCCATTACAATATCCGGATGTTAGAAAGCTAACAACGAATAAAGTAACTTGGTAAGGGTAAGGATAATTTATGGGAAATTATAAAATTGGTGTAAAATAAAATAACAAACAAATAGATTAAGTCCATACAAATGTGGTTAGTTACTTCCCGACATTCCCTTGAAAAAGACACAAATCACAGACTAACTCACGCTTTAATTGGTAGACACGAATTAGACTCAATGATGTCTTAATCATAAAATAAACCATAGTTGGCGTTCCTATAACGACCAACTCCCTTAAAATCCATAATTATAGTACAAAAAATAATGGTGATATCTCAACTAATACATAATTTTACGTCGTTAGTTTATAATACGTACCAACGAATAATCGATTAGCTTAAAATATAAAGTCGGTTAAGTTTAGACAAACCGATTATCTCACAATCTCACTTTTTTTAGTGACAAATCAAAAAAACTAATGGTATTAAATTTCACCACTTCACTATCAAGATGAATCTGGATTATTTTTCCATACATTTCAAAGCTTCAGATATAAAAATAATAGTGATAGTAGCAAACATAAAAAAAATCAAAAAATAACGACTATCACATTCCCAATTGCGATGTGCTATTGCCAACCTAGCCAAGGATAAGAAACACACATGAACACGGGAAATATCAAATACTTTATAACAACTGGAAAATATTAAGTCCGATCAAATCATGAAAAAGACACTAACTCAACCATTAACAGATTGCTTATACAATTAAACGAGTTATCCTATGAATTAAAATACTAGCAGGACCTTCTTACTGCTCTGAATTCGTCTTTGAGGTGTGTCTTGTGCTGCCAAATCGTCTGATTTTCGCCCTTGGAATATATATGAATTATGGCTGTCGAATGGGGTATTTATAGTTTCTGTCTGCAAGGTCGATACGGCGTATCAACTACGTTAATACGGTGTATCGAGGTAACTTTGTGTGGGGTCCAAGATTATAATATTCAAGAATATTCATACGCCGCCATTAGATATGGCGTATCTTTGATCTTCATACGACGCATGTTCTTCAAAATCTTGGATTATTTTTGTGAAGTCTTGAGAATGATACGCCGCATATGTTGAATGCAATACGGCGTATCTGAAGTAAAACAAGTCAAATCTTCTCGTTGACCAAGGTTTCATATACGGCGTATGGGATAATTCCATACGGCGCATGCTTCAATGTCAGCCAATGGTCTTCATACTCGTCTAAGTCTTCAAGTAAGACGTATCAGTCTAGAATGATACGGCGTATCTTCCTTCAGTTCAGTAGACTTTTTCAACTTGATCCATTTTGCTCTAATTTTCGTCCAACATATCTAACTTTCACCAAATGCTTGTTTATAACTGAGAATTATAAAAGTAAACAATTAAGTATCAATTCTCATAGGAAATAATATAAAACAAGCGAATAACATAGGATAAATGATGCCTATAAAATGTACTTATTTGAATGTCATCAGCCATATCCTACAAAAGCAAACTTTTTTCCCTTTTTGATAAACCAGATGCAATGATAACATGAGAATCCTTGTCATCATGTGAAAAAGCATACTCTAAATTCGATGGTAAATCCTTTAGTATAGGTTTCTTTTCATCAATTTCATTAGCGCTAGCTGAATAAAGTTGTTCAATTTTCAGAACTTCTGTGTGTGTTGTTTGAACTTTTTGATACGCCGCATCGAATTACCGATAACAAGATTAGCAAAAAAGTTATCAATAAAACATTCATCATAGTAATTGTTTCTTCTGGATTTCTAAGTAGGAAAGAATCAAGTAATTCTTTTTTAATAACACCTGAGTAACTTGGTTAATAGTTGCATCAACAATATCAACACTATAACATTCATCATCGTCATGTAGAAGGTTTTTTCATGTATTTTTGCTCCATATCGAACATAATCTCGTCATCTCCTACCTTAAGTGTTATTTTCTTATTAAAGACATCTATCATGGCACGAGCGGTGGTTAAAAAGGGTCGACCTAATATTATAGGTATCCCAGAATCTTTAGGTGTATCAAGTATAACAAAATCGATAGGTAAAGCATATTTGTCAATTTTTATTAAAACATTTTCTGTTAATCCTCTAGGATATTGAATCGACCTATCGACTAGTTCTGAGCACATCTTGGTTGGTTTAGGCTCGCCTAGACCTAATTTCTCATACATAGTTAATGACATTAAACTTATACTAGCCCATAGATCAGCCAAAGCATTCCTGATATGTAAATTATTGATTTGACAAGGAATAGTAAAACTCCATGGGTCTTTCTCCTTTGATGGCAGTTTGTTGACGGGGACAGTTGGGCATCTCTCATTCATTGTTACCGTACAAGCCTTTTCTAGTTTGGATTTGTTTGTCAACAAAATTTTCAAATACATAGCATACTTCGGCATTTGTACAAGAGCTTCAATAAATGGGATGTTGATGTGGAGCTGCTTTAGATTTTCCAAAAACTTCTGTTGTTGTGCATCTTCTTTCTCTTTCCTCAGACGGTTGAGAAAAGGAAGGGATGCTTGCATTGGTTCAGTTGTGGGTTCCTACCTGATTTCTGGTTCTTTATCAACCTCCTGTGTACTTCCTGTTCAACGTGCTGAAACCTAGGGGACCTATCATTATTATTGTTAATTTCTGCAGTTTCCCTGACCTGAAAGGTAGTTTTACCACCTCTAGTAGTTATTCCTTAAAGATCGTGCCTAGGGAATAAAATTTCTTTTTATTACCTTTGACAATTGGTGTGCCTCAATTGTCAATTCACTAATCATATAGTTTTGTTCTTTTAACAAGATTCGTTAGTTATCCTGAATTCTTTGATAAAGGTCTCGACCTCATCATGTTGTTTTATGCCTTCACTAACAAATCTCGCTAAGATCTCACTAATTATCAATTTTCATTGCAGGTATCCGAACCATCTCGGATAAATATCGATCATGATTCCTGAAACAAAAGATAAAAAAAATTCAAAGTAAAAACTTTCTAAAATATAAGACATGAAATAAGATTCGAATCAAACAGAAAACAAATATGCCGTATCTAATAAAAAAGATACGCCGTATTATTTTCTGTCGAGAGATACGCTGTAAATTAAAAACTCGAATCTGTTTTTAAAAATTAAATACACCGTATAGGCAAAACCTTATACGCCGTATGACTTTTAGGGTTTTAAAATTCTGGTTAAAACAAAATACGCCGTATTTAAGAAATTAAATACGCCGTATCCGAATATTTAAATTCGATATGCTGTATATAAAATAAAAACTCAATACGTTGTATTCCGAAATAGAAGACGCCGTATCGTTTTAGTTCACCAAAATACAACAGACAGGAACAATGCGGAAAAATACAAAACATGAATTAAACAAAATCAAGCAAACAAATAAACACAAATGCAAGCAGAGATATACAACGAATACAATATACAAAAAAGTAGTCAATTAAAAATAAAATTAACAAGATCAAAACTAAGTTAAAACCTAAATCAAAATACTAACAAATACAAGTGTTAAACAATTCACTCCCCGGTAGCGGCGCCAAAAACTTGATGTGTTTCATTTTGTATAGGTTTTTATTGTTATCAAGTTTTAAATTTATGTTTTTCCAACTTTACCTGTAACAAACACTAATGGGCAGTTACCCGATCGATGGTGAGCTAGTTGGTAAATAGGGTGTCGATCACTAAGAGTGGAACGTTAACACCTAATTATCTATCAGTATTTTAATCCTACAAGTTAGTCTGATTAAACCTAATCTAACGCAGCAAAGGGGTTTTTAGCCTAAGAGACTAGCACAAGGTTTAGATTTAATGAAAACTATAAATGTAACGAGACAAATAACACACACAAGTACAAACACAGATAATAAGAAGAGGTCAAGCCGATATTAAGGAAAACGTATTAGCCATTGTTTAGTCATATATGATGTTTGATAAGTCTAAGACCTGTAGCGACGGTACTCACAACTTGGCGTGGTTTGTCTTAAGACTCTAGATTCTTGTATTAAGCATTTTTCAGCAGATCTAATCCTGTCATGATTAGTCAGAACCCGCATAAAGTTACTTAATGATTACTAACTTTTATTTTATCCCTTCTAGGGCTTACATTAACATGCAAAACAATAACAGTTAAGTGACAAATGTAATCAAAACACAAGTTTAAGCTGCCTATTGATTTAGTAAAATATCAAAACATCAAATAATCATTAAACATAGCTAATACCTACATATATTAGCCCATAATCTCAATCATAATACAAGAAAACATGTTCTGAAAGTTTCAAGTATAAATAAAAAGAGAAAAATACGCTAACGAATGATTAAAGTGTACTAAAACGAATTAAGTAAATTCTCATATGTAAGTATGCACTAGCAGGACCTTCTTGGTCTTCTTCATGTCTTTGGTCTCATAGTTAGTGGTTATTTACTCTCTAAAAACCGGACTTAGGGTTTTCTATTTATACATTCTGGAAACAGGGTCGATACGGCATATCGGGTTATCTAATATGGCGTATCAAGGTAACTTCGCGTGAGGTCCAAGATTATTATATTCTAGAATATTCGTACACCGCCATAGTTATACGGCGTATCCCAGATTTTCATACAGCGTATGTTGTCTTCTTATCTTGGAATTCTGGTGAAGTCATTGAGGTTGATACGGCGTATCCAGTTGTCTTCGTACGCCGTATAAATAATAAAACAAGTCAAATCTTCATGTTGACCAAAGTTTCATATACGGCATATCCAATATTTGGATACGGCATATTCTTCAAAGTCAGGCAATGGTCTAATCGTCCAGGTCTTGGTACATGGCGTATGTATCTAGAATGATACGACGTATTCTTTGTCAATTCAGTAGACTTTTCTAACTTGATTCATTTTACTCCAATTTACGTCCATAATAGCTAACTTTCACCAATTGCTTGTAAATCACTGAAATATAAACATTTAAGCGATTAAGTATCAAATCTTATACATAATAATATGAAATAAGCAATATACATAGGATAAATGATGCTAATAATATGCACTTATTTGATGTCATCAGGTCCACGTATGGTTTCTCCCACACTTCTTAAGCATATCTTCTAGAGTAGGTAGTCCTGGGGTGAAGTCCTACACAAGGATGATGGTCACACCTCAAGCAACCTATAGGATAGTGTTCTAATGGTCATGTACTAACTAGCATATGAGGTACTACCCTAGCTTCAATGCTACCAAAATACGGGGATTAACAAAAGGCAAGAAAGATATCTACATAAAGCGATAAATAAACAAGGAACATAGATCAAGGCAAAGACAAAATTCATAACTAGGCTAACACATAAAGTGTTTATCCTTTCATATAAAATAATGCAGAAAATATAATGTTCATAATCAAATGAAAAGTAAACATTGAGTTTGACTCAAATACTTGCTACGATGCTAAAACTATGAATGAAATGGGATGTTTTCTCCCTTAGAAAGTCGTCTAGAACTCCTTAATTTCATCCTTCAATAAGCCCTAATTCGCCCCCTTTGCTTTTGTATGAAGTGAATGATAAAAATGCAGAATTAGTGCTTGTATTTAAAGGCTCGACTAAGTTACGGTGTAACCTTAAGTAAAGGGTTACTCCATAACCCCCTTATAACTTGACGATTCCAAGTCTTGATAATAGTTGCCGCCTAACCTCATTGATAGAGTTATGCCGCAGAACTCGCGTTCATTTATTGTGCATTTCTATGCCATAACCTATATGTTGAGGTTACGTCGCAACTTCACAGTCATTGAATTTGGCTAAGTCCTTTGGATATGTATGGCGTAACCTAGTTGATAGAGTTAGGCCGTAACCTTGTGTTGCGTTGACTTTAGTCTTCAAGTGATAACTTTAGTTATGGCGTAAGTTGAACATGGTACTTATGCCGTAATTCCCTTCTGTCCAGCAAGTTCAAGTGTAACTTCATTAACCTTCTTTCCAAATCGCGTGGTTATAATGCTCATTTATACCCTAAAATGAAATATAGAATGATACGAGTATATATTCATATAAAACAGATCAATTATAAGCATTATTAGGAGAAATTGACAGTAAAATATCAAGACTATTTGATGTTATCAACAGGCGAGAAAGTTTCTTCATAATCAATCCCGTAGGTTTGAGTATAACCTTTTGCTACAAGACGAGCTTTATAGGTGTGTACATTCCCATCCATATTGGTCTCCTTTTTGAAGAGCCATTTGCTCCCAACAGTATTGTTGTTAGGAGGACGATCAACTAAGATAAAAACTTCATTATTTTTCATGGATTGCATCTCCACATTCATAGCTTCGAACCATTTATCGGATTTAGGATTCGACAATGCATCTCGATAGTTAGAAGGTTCACCATGACCCCCTAACTCATTGATGCGTGTGTATATCATTGTAGAATATGATTATTATTCTTATCAAGTTTTAAATTTATATTTAGCCGACTTATCCTGTAACACACACTAACGAGCCGTGTACCCGATCAATGTAGCTAGTTGGTAAGCAGAGTGTCGATCACTAAGAGTGGAACATTAACACCTAGAATGTCTATCAGTATTTTAATTCCTAAGTTATTTTTACAACCTAATCTAACGCAAGGGGGTTCAGCTTGAGAGACTGGCACAGTTTGAGTTGATTGAATAGTAAATAAAACTACAGAGTCGAATACAACGAATGGCGAACACGTACACAGATAGATAACTGATACAGATTAGAGGTCTGACGAATGATTAAGTAGCTTGTCACTTATTTTATTGCTAGTTTTATATGATAAGTGCTAAAAACTCTTCTCTCTCGTTGGTATCTAAATTATAGGCAAGTAAACTCTTAATGATTACTTATATCTATATTATTTATCCTTTCGGGCTTACACTAACTTATAATGCTAGTTAATTAAAGTAATCGTGGGAGGGGTATGGCAGCCCAAGCATTCCACAGCTGGACACAGAGGTTATCAATGCACATATAAAAAGAATCAAATAAACATAATATAAACTTTAATCGATGGGAAAGCAATTTTAAGGGGAGCAATATGGCGGTCACATGCCCATCAATCCTGATGGATTAAAGCTTACTATTACAATAAAACAAAACTACTTAATGAATTAAAACACTAGCATGACCTTCTTACTGCTCTTGAAATCTTCAATTGCGTGTGTCTTATGTTGCCTTTTCGTTGGTATTTTTCTCCTTAGGGTTTATGTTGCAACTTCTATCACTTTTGGCATACGACTGTACTTATGTGGTATTTATAGTTTCTGTCTGAGGGCTTGATGCGGGCGCATCAACTAAGTTGATGCGCCGTATCTTGATAACTTTGCGTAGGGTCCAAGATTATTATATTCTGGAATATTCGTACACCGTCTTCAGATGCGGCGTAATTTGAATCTTTATGCGGCACATGTCCTTCAGTATCTTGGATAATATTTGGTGAAGTCTTGAGAGTGATGCGCCGTATGTCAGGAAAATCATGCGGCGTATCTGGAGTAGATAAGTCAGATCTTCTTCGTTGACCAAGGTTTCATATGTGGCGCATGAGTTAATTACATGCGGCGCATTCTTCAAAGTCAGGTAATGGTCATCAAATTCATCTAAGTATGGTCGTATGGTGTATCTGTCTAGAATGATACGGCGTTTCTTCCTTCTATTCAGTAGACTTTTCCAACTTGATCCATTTAGCTCTGTTTTACGTCCAAAATCACTAACTTTCACCAAACGCTTGTTTATAACTGAGAATTACAAAAGTAAACGATTAAGTATGAATTCTCATAGAAAATAATATAAAACAAGTCAAATATGTAAGACAAATGATGACAATAATATGTACTTATTTGATGTCATCACTCATGTTCCTCAGCATTGACATAGAAACCATATCGTTCAGGTGCTTGAGGTATCTTTGCGGATCTACGAATGGGAGCTACATCACTCTGTGGTTCAATTTTTTCATGTTCAACCTCATTATGATGTTCACCAGTGTTATCAGAAGGTTGTACATCTTCCCTTTGTATTTCATCAAAGTCTACCGAGCTTCTACTCGCTTCTAGTGAAATGAGACTACTCTCAAGAAACTCATCATACCGAGCAGAAAATGTTTTGTTTTCAGGTACATTTGACAGATCTAGGTTCAACTTTGTTTAGTGTGTCTCATTTCACGAGAGCCTCATAACCCTAGACCTTCAAGTAAGACATATTAGGGACCTTCCCATTCCATATTTCATATATTATCTTATCAACCTTCTTGGTTGGAACCATATTGAGTATGCGAGCAGCAGACTCTAGAGCATGGCCTCAAAAGGACATTGGCATTGTTGTCGGACTCATCATTGATCGAACCATGTCAAGCAAAGTTCGATTTCTCCTTTCAGACACATAATTATATTATGGCATGTATGGAGGAGTGAATTGCAAGTCAATCCCACATTTCTTTAGATGGTCTAAAAACTCTTGAATCATATATTCACCTCCACGATCAGATCGAGCCTTTATGGTCTTCCCGAGTTGATTTTCTACTTTACTTTAAATTACTTTAAACGTGTCAAGGGCTTCATGTTTATGTTTAATCAAGTAAACATAACCAAATCGACTGAAATCATCAGTGAAAGTGATGAAGTAGTTAGCACCTTCCCTAGACTTAGTTCTAAATGGGCCGCATGCATCCGTATGTATGAGTCCAAGTAGATCTTTATCTCTTTCTTCTACATGGATAAAAGGCTTTCGTGCCATCTTACCAAACATGCAAGACATGCATTTATCAAATGACTCACCGTGGGTTGACTTTGGAAGCCCATCGTGTTGCAGCTTCGTTATATGTTTCTTGTTTATATGGCCAAGACAACAATTCCATAGAAAAGTAGAATCCAAGTCGCGCTTGGATTTCTTGCTGATACATGTATATATAGAATGATCGTTTGATATAAGATTATGAATATCAATTTCAAAAATACCATCATGGGGAATAGCATTAAAATAAAACTGTTATCCTTAGAAAAAGAAATGCCATAATCCATAAAAACATGAATAAAACCATTATTCATCAAACACGAAAGCGAAACAACACCCCTAGTAATAGTAGGTGCGTAATGACAATTGTCTATACAATAATCAGTCCATTAGGGAGGATAATATCAAAGTTCCCTATAGCTTCGACATATGCACGGTTGCCATTTCCCACATACAAATCCAAAGCTCCTTTATTCAACTTTCGGCTTCCCCTAAGTCCCTCCACATTACTACAAATGTGAGTACAAAAACTGTGTCGTAAACACAAGCTTTATTGGGGAGGCCTAGAGTTCTATAGTGAAGATACCAAATGTGCTAGCCAAGCTAGCTTTGTTCTTCTTCAACTCTGCCAGGTAGACATGACAATTCATTCTCTAGTGACCTACCACTCCACAATGGTGGCAGGCGTTGTCCTTTGCAGGGTATTCCTTCTTTGCAAATGGGGGGATCTTTGGTTTGGGGGGACAAGCAAGCTTACCCTTGCCATTTCCACATCCCTTGTTGTGTTCTTGCGGTTTACCGTTGTTGTTATTCTAGATCTGGCCCTGTCTAATTGCTAACACAATAGGAGCTTTCTTTGGTAACCCCTTTCTCTGCAAGCTTAAGCATATCATGCAGTTCAGGTATTGTCTTCCCCATGCTATGCATGTTGTAGTTCTGCACAAACTGCTCGTAGTCTTTAGAGAGTGAGTTAAGTATCAAGCTCACTCCAAGGACTATAGGCATGGGTAACCAAGGTGATCCATTTGGTCAAGGTAGCATTTCATTTTCAAGATGTAAGTTCTAAAAGAATGACCCTCCTCCTGCTTGCAAGCGTGAAATGTCTTAACAGTTTAAAACAATTCTTGCTCAGCTTGCTGTTGGAACATTGTTTTCAGTTCCTTTAGGATGTCAAATGCAGTAAGGTCCTCCAAGTTCTTTCGGTTCTCAGGGATCATGCTTGCTAGCATAAGATGTTGATGCAAATAATGTTCTTAAAATGTTATTTCTATCTTTCGATATCTCTACGTTTTAATGATAACAAAATGTGAAAACACTTTACGTAAAGATTAACGTAAACAAGTTTTTAGTCGAAATATCCCGTTTCTACACTCTAGGTAAGAACAAACAAATTTACAACTTGACAAATGATCAAAGAAGCGAATTTTTGTTTAAACTTCACATTTTTAATGTGACTAAACATTCTTTTCAAACATACACTTTACAAATTATTTTTCAATTATAAAGAAATGTTTTAATTGGAAAAATAAGTTTAAAAATCATAACAACTATTTCCCCCCCAAATCAGCTCCAAACTTCCCCAAATAAACTTTTACCACTAAAAACAAAATTAGGAGCTGATGAACTCAAATAAGTACATTTTATCATCACCATTTATCCTATTTATTTGACTTGTTTTACTTTATTATGTATGAGAATCGGTGCTTTAATGTTTACTTTACTGATTCTCAGGTAAAAACAGGTAATAGGTGAAACTTGGCGATTTTGGACTAATTATGGAGCAAAACAAGCGAGATGTCAAAAGTCTACTGAAATCCAGAAGATGCGCCGTATCTCACTCAACAGATACGCCGCAATATCATACTTAGATGAATTCGAAGAACATTGCCTGACTTTGAAGAATGCGCCGCATGGAATTATACCATGCGCCGCATATGAAACTTTGGTCAAAGAAGAAGATCAAGCTCGTTCTACTCCAAATACGCCGCATTATACTATTTGACTTACGGCGTATCACTATCAAGACTTCACCAGATGCAATCCAAGATACTGAAGGACATGCGCCGTGATGAGGCAAAAAGTGTTAAACTTTTTTGGGGGTCATTTAAGCCCTAATCTGTAATTATTTGATCAAATAATGCCTTAAATCGTTCCTTTTGTCATTTTAGGTACTTTGGAGATGAAATCTGTAAAAGGAAGCATTTTGGACGTTTTTGGAGCATAAAAGTGAAGAAAACGACAAAGTCTCAAAAGATGCTAGAAAATGTACCTGACGGCGTCACGCTCTACCAGGTGACGGCGTCACGCTTTGACAACAAGGTGGATTATTTTTGCACTAGACGCCCCAGAAAGATTTTGGAAATTTAACTCGTGACGGCGTCACGTGTTACAAGATGTAGGTCATCACGTTTTGTCACAAAGGGAGACGGCCCAGAGAAGATTAAAGGGGGACGGCGTCAGTAGTGGATCTGAGCAATCTGAATAGTGTTTTGGCGGCGAGGTGACGGCGTCACGCCCTATAAGGTGACGCCGTCAGATTGTAAATTCTATATATATTCGTCTAATTTTCATTCATTAGTGTGCAACTTTTGGGAAGAAACCCTAGCTCGTTTTTCTACTGTATTTTTAAGGGTTTTCCACCCTTGAAACTTGGATGCTTAATTGAAGATAAGTCCTTTCCAAATCATTCAATATGTCTATGTATTGTGTGATTATATCTTATGCTTGTCTTTCAATTAACATGCTAGGCTAGGTCTTTATTGTGTTTGCTTGGATCTAATGAAACCTAGCTATTGATTATATGTTGTTGGTTTGTTTGTGATTATTGTGGGTGGGTGAAGTCGATGTTAGGCTTAAGAAAACTGGCTAACCTCCTATACGGTAACTTGCTTGAACGTCTTAAGAAACATGAATCGGATGTGTACTACGATTATTTGGTTGTATTTAATGCATGAGCGAATTCTAATGATCCCATGTTAAGAGCTTTTAGTCGGCTCGACATAGGAGTGAAGTAGGAGCTTATAGAGTTAGGGAAGATCGTACACGGCCCTACGAATGGTTTAAATTAATACAACCCGTCATCCACACAATTACAACAAACCAATTAACATATAAAAGATAGCTAGGGAGTAAGGAAATCTAAGTAAACACATATTTCTCTCATATAAGTTTCACAACCATTTACTTTTTCTTATTATTTTATTTTAATTGCAAAAGTAGTTATTTGGGTTAGTTGACTAGCAACTAATTCCGCCCACTCTTCCAAAAACCGAGATTTTTACTTGCTTTCATAAAGCATAAAAAATACAAAAAGAATCATCCCTCAACCCTTAGACCTAATTAGAGTAGCTTTTCAAGCCTAACGACACTATTCCCCGAGAGAACGATCAATCCCCCGGTACTTGCCACTACACTATACTACATCGGTCAGGTACACTGCCTGGTGGGGGTTGTAAGCTTCTCAAGATCCCTTGAGAGGTAAAACCTAAATGCAAAGGTTGCAAAACCCACGCATCACGCCGCATAAAGATTCAAGTTACGCCGCATCTGAAGACGGTGTACGAATATTCCAGAATATATTAATCTTGGACCCCATGCGAAGTTAAGTACATGCGCCGCATCTGCTCATTACATGTGCCGCATCGAGCCCTCAGACATAAACTATAAATACCCCAAGACCTAGACGAATTTTGTGTGCAACATAACCCTAAGGAGCCGAATTCAGACGAACAAGCAACACAAGACACACCCCAAACGAAGATACTAGAGCTGTAAGAAGGTCCTGCATGTATCCAATTCATTAAGTAGTTTTGTTTTATTGTAATAGTACGCTTTAATTCATCAAGATTGATGGCCGGTAGTATGTGACTGCGGAAAATCATATGCCCGCCTTAGAATTGCTTTCCCATCTATTAAAGTTTATATGTTTGATGTCTTTGGTGAATTTATATTAGTGCTTTGATAACCTCTGTGTCTAGCTGAGCACTGCTTGAGCTGCCATACCCCTTCCTCGCCTATTTAATCTGACGTCTTTGGATAAATAGGATAGTCATAAGTAATCATTAAGGGTTCACTCGCCGATATAATGAAACCAACGAGAAAGGTTTAACTAATATACACTACATATAAAACTAGCAATAAAACAAGTGACAAACTACTTAATTATCAGGACAGGTCTTCTTATAGTCTCTATTATCTATCTGTGTACGTGTATGCTATTCGCTGATTCGTGCTCATTAGTTTAATTTACTGTTTAATAAATAACCAAACTGTGCCAGTCTCTCATGTTGAACCCCCTTGCGTTAGATTAGGCTGTAAAACTAACTTAGGATATTAAAATATTGATTAGGATAACTAGATAATACGTTTCACTCTTAGTGATCGACACTCTACTTACCATTATATACAAACTGACCGGGTACACTGCTCGTTAAGTGTGTGTGTTATTGATAAGTCGGCTAAATATAAATTTAAAACTTGATTAGGCATTAATACTGCTAAACCGCAACGACACATCACACGCATCAGGAGCGTCCTTGTCCGGCACGGTACTACGATACCGCTAAATTTAGCGGTACCGTGTGACAATTAGTGGTACCGTGTACCTCAAACGGGCAAATTTTCTCTGCCTATAAATACCAACCCAATTCACAGTTTTTGGGCATCCTTTTTCATACAAATATTTTTGTATTCAATCTTCCTTTCTTAATTACATTTCTTTGATCATTAGTTAGTTTTCTTTTTTCTAAAGAGTGATCCTTCTCATCCAACCAAGTGATCACCATCATTCCTCTAATAGTCAAGAGAAGAACACAAAGTATCAAGAAGATACAAAGTGTTAGAGTCTTTGTGTAGTGCACTTGCATTACTTAGAGTTACTTGTTGCATCTTGATATACATCAAGGGTCATTTTTTTTAGTTATCTTGTGTGGATCATTGTGATCTTGTTGAGATCTTGGAGATCTCTTGTTGCTTGTGAGTTAGTGCGTTGATCAAATGGATCAAGAGTAGAGTGTGAGGATCGTATTGATCGTGTGATAAGTAAGGATCGTGTAGATTGTGTGAGAAGTTAGAATCGTGTGGATCGTGTGAGATTGGTATTAGCTAGATTAGTACTCGACATTTAGCTTAGTGTCAAAAATTGTGATAAGCGACGTTGTACGGTTTTCTCCGCCTGAAGGGAGATTTGTTGACATACTGCTTAGAATTCTTGAGTTGGGTACTCGGGGAGTGGAGTAGGGCGAAGAAGAGCTTCGTGACCGAACCACTATAAATATCTTGTCTCCGTTTGATCTTTCCATCTCTAACTCTTTACTTTGGTTATTTCAATTTAATAGATATAGTGTTGATTGGCCCAGAAACAGTCAACTAAAGTCAACCAAGGATTTGGTCAACAAAAGTCAAGCCATTTAGGGCTCAATGCAATGATCCAAGGAGTATAGAAATATTCCCGGGTCGTTATGTCCCGACAAGGTGTTAATGGTGGATTAGGGGAGGGAAAAGGGATGTTAGGGATGAGTTTGACCGGGTCAACGAGGGGGGATAAAAACGGGGTGTTTTATTCTGTTTTGGGTTTGGGCCGTGGGTGGTGGAATTGGGCTTGGTGGGTTAAGGGTTTTATTAAAGGGATTGGGTTTTGGATAATGGGTTTTGGGTTAGTGAATTACACAAGGGCCTGTTTGTTTGTTTAGTCATAAATCACAAGGACCAAAAGTGTAATAATCTGAAACTATAGGGGCTGAAATTGAAACTTTTCCAAAGATACCATAAGGATTAAACTTGCCAAGCTTCAATAACCCAAGGACCATAAATGTAAATTTCTCATTTTTAAAACACCGGGGACCAAATATGTCAATTTTCAAAGTTGAGGGACTAGCTTTGCCATTTCATGAAAATTTTATCCAAGGATCAATATTGAACATTTTTGACTTTCCAAGGACTTAAGTTGACTTTTTTTTTGAAATATTTTGACCAGGGACTAATTTTGACAATCTTTGAAAGTTGGGGGACTGAAACTGCCAAATTTGCAAACTTTGTACGTTTTTCATCTGTTTTTACTCATTTTGCATCTAAAATATATAAAACACAATTTTGAAATATTTTCAGTATTTTGATGGATTTCTGAGTGTTTTTGTATGTTTTGCAGTTCAGATTTTACCAAAAATGATGAGTATTTGAGCACTCATCAATCCCCCACACTAAACTATTGCTAGTCCCTAGCAATATTTTATGAAAACTTGATGGATTTTAAGTCTCTTTACCAAAATCCATCACTTCTGGAGTAGCCGAATGTTTAAGTTCAAGTAAGAACCATGGTACACTGATAACCATGTGATTTTGAGCAAATCACCAGCTTTCAACGGGTTTGATTAGTCTTTACCAGAAGCCGTTTGCTTCTGGACTAGCCAAATCTTAGATAAAACATAGCTATTATCTTTGGTGAGCTGATTACCAATTATGGTTTTCCAACTGCCTTTACCGCAAGCCATAATCTCGCGGGCTAGCCAACTCTTCACTAATTAAAGATATGGTGAGTTGATTACCATACAATTTTTGGCAAATTGCAAGCCGTAAACGGATTTGATTTATCTTTACCAAGAGCCTTTTGCTCCTGGATTAGCCAATCCTTTTGTCGGTTAGACATGGCGGACTGATAACCAAACCCACAAAAAAAAAAAATAATAAAATAAAAAAAAAAAAAAAATAAAAAAGGTCCAAAAATGGGGTATTATGGCACTAAATGTATTAAACTGTGATCAAAATTCGCCAGAATTGCCCCCCCCCCCTATCCCCAACTCTAGTAACTGAAATATTGTCCCCTCAATCATTCAAAAGTCCCGCTATTTAATGCCCCCGACATTTTGAACGTAAAAGTTTGGATTGAGG
>LBNU01025491.1:147781-181950 GCA_014162995.1 Artemisia annua
GTTCTTTCAATATCTCAAGAGCCTCTAGACAAAGGTCTTGCTGAATTTGAGGAGTTGCTTGGATTATTTGGTACTGTGGAGGTGGGTCTTGAAACGAATAGTCGTAATTGTTGCAAGGAATTGGATTCCCTGTTTGACAATCCGAGATAAAGTGAGGACCTCCACAGTACTCACAACAGTAAAACTGATGTGGCTGTGAGTCGTATGTGCTGGAGTCATAATTGTTATCAGGAACCTGCTCATAGACAAGCGTGCTTCCCGATTGACAATCATAACTGTAGTGTGAACCACCACAGTACTCACAACAGTAAAACTGCTGAGTCTCATAGTGTGGTAGCTGATGGAATGAATCAGTCGTGTCATGGTAGGAATAGGGATTCTGGTTATAGACAGACCCGTTTCCTGACTCTACCATGCCACAACTGGGGCAATTACCACCATTATAAGGACCACCGCACCATTGACAATCAAGAAGGTGTGGATGAGACATAGAAAGAATCAAATGGTAACAGAGGGGTAGGGATAAAGAATCAAAAAGGTAAGAGGGTAACGGGGAATAGTTTTTGTATTTTTGAAAAACATTTTGTAAAACTAAGAAAGAAAATCTTTTTGGGTTTTTGTGTTCGTTGGAAACTGAATTAAAATGTTTTTGGAAATCGTTTTGAAAAACCAAATCGTTTCCTCTTGGATCACACTAAGTAGTCTTTGAGTAATATGAAATGGTAAAATTTACGATTTGTTTGTCCTTTTTTTATGAAAAATATGGAAATATGAACAAGGATGGTAAATATACAATGAGCGAATATCAAAGATCACTAATCTTCAAAACACATTCAGATACGCAGCACACCTCCCCGGCAGCGGCGCCAAATTTTGATTGGCCCAGAAACAGTCAACTAAAGTCAACCAAGGATTTGGTCAACAAAAGTCAAGCCATTTAGGGCTCAATGCAATGATCCAAGGAGTATAGAAATATTCCCGGGTCGTTATGTCCCGACGAGGTGTGAATGGTGGATTAGGGGAGGGAAAAGGGATGTTAGGGATGAGTTTGACCGGGTCAACGAGGGGGGATAAAAACGGGGTGTTTTATTCTGTTTTGGGTTTGGGCCGTGGGTGGTGGAATTGGGCTTGGTGGGTTAAGGGTTTTATTAAAGGGATTGGGTTTTGGATAATGGGTTTTGGGTTAGTGAATTACACAATGGCCTGTTTGTTTGTTTAGTTATAAATCACAAGGACCAAAAGTGTAATAATCTGAAACTATAGGGCTGAAATTGAAACTTTTCCAAAGATACCATAAGGATTAAACTTGCCAAGCTTCAATAACCCAAGGACCATAAATGTAAATTTCTCATTTTTAAAACATCGGGGACCAAATATGTCAATTTTCAAAGTTGGGGGAATGAAACTGCCAATTTTGCAAACTTTGTTCGTTTTTCGTTTGTTTTTAAACATTTTGCATTTAAGACACATAAAACACGATCCTTGGATATTTTCTGCATTTTGATGCGTTTTTGCGTGTTTTCAGATGTTTTTGCTGTTTATAATGACCAAAAATGATGAGTGTTTGCGCACTCATCAGTGTCATAACCAGTAGTTAATTCTCATATTGTTGTTGGTGATTTCACATAACAATCAATCTAAGTTTTCCATAAGCAAACTTTTACTTTTTATATTAGACCAAAAACCGGTAAACTATTCAACCCCCCTCCTTCTAGTTTCCCACATAAGACATGCCACTTCTTGTTGTTCGTTAAACCTTTTACTGTAGGTGTTTCAAACATCAGCAGTGACAACAGCAGGAGGTGCTAAGGCCTCTTCCAGATGGTTCAACTTTTTCTTCAGACATGAGGACAATCCTTAAGTTGCGATACCAGTCCAAAAAGTTGTTACCGTTCAATTTCTATTTTTTGAGAATTGACCTGATTGATGAGATGTTGATGGTTTGATTGGGAGTTGTCATCTACAAAATAACCAAAGTTCAAATTTTAGTATTTTCAATAATAAATTATTTTTTTAAAATTAACTACCCAAGTTTACAATATTAAAACAATTAATTTTACAAATAAGGCTAAGATCCACATTGAGCTTCTACTATTACATCTGTTGATCTGCTAGTAATAGTAGATTCAATTGGTAGGTGATGATCACCAATTGCATTACATTTACAATTCTTAGATCCTTATGAGACTTATTGCACTTGTGAACAAGCAACTAGTGTCAAGCTGGCATGTTTAGTCCCATCTTTGCCTCGGGTTAATTAAGGATCTCGCCGCTTAACTCGATTAAGTCATCCAATTTGAGAACGTGTGAGAATATATCTAGGTCTCACACATAGAAAATAGTCATCTTGGGTTACAATTCAACCTATGTCTCACGCATAGGCAAAAAAGTAAATGCAAGTGTTCTCACGCGATTGGATGACACGACTTAAAATTGTGACGGGTAAACTATTTTGATGTGAATAAAAAAGGTGTACGAAAGAAGCATGCATTCATCCTTCATAAAACAAGTTAAAAACTTTTCTTAACTTAAGTCAGTTATTGTTATAATTTTATGTGTGTCGAGTTGTCCATTTTCATGACTAAATATTTAACCTACCTGGATTATAAATAAGTTTGGACAATACATAAAATAAATGACATGCATAATAAGTTTAAGTTTTATTTTTAAAATAATAATTTTAAGTTACAAATCCATGTTTAAACTTAGTTAAACTAAATCATAAGACTTAGTTTTAAAATGGTTTGTGTTTCATTTCAAGTTTTAGAAATAACATTTGCAATTTATATATAATCAACACATATATAAGAAGCAATAAATAAACACAGAACCACTATGCAAAGCCTCAACTGATGAATAAACCTATGCTTGGTCTCGTGACCCATCACGAGAACCAAATGGTCAATTAGGGGCAAGCCTACACAACCACAAGAAGGGCTCCCATTTACTCCAAGACCAATTAAGAGCAAGTAGAACCCCATAATGCACATGAAACATGAATCTACCAGCCTAGATTTTCTGACTTCGGGGGCCCAAAACGCGTACAAGGTTTTTTCCCCGATATTAGCACTGAACTACAAAGTTGTAGGCCCATGCATTGTGTACCTGCAAAAGCAATTTTAGCTTCTAACTCCTTACCAATCGTCGGGAATTAATTTTTTACTACAGCTTGTTCCAGCAGCCCCATTTCGCATTTATGTCTTTAACTCCTTTGCCATTCCATTCCAAGCCACGATTACAATATTTTGAAAGCAAAATACAACTGACCTGCTGTCTATCTAATGTAAAGTGCCTAAACAGTGGCAAAAACCAAATTAAAATAATATACATAAAAAGCAAAACAATGGCCAACCCCAAAACAAAAAATTAACGACAAATCATGGAACAAGTGGTCTAGGTTTTCATCAGCTTTGCATACAACACATAATAATACATTAATATTATGAACAAAACACAGTGTTGGCTAATTCCATGGTCAAACATGCATGTATTTGCCATGGAAACAAAATAAATAACAAGAAGCAAATCGTTAGCCAACAAAATCGAATAAATAATTGACAAGAATTTAAAACCCTGAATAGTACGTGTAATCCATGGCCATAAGATCATAAATCACTGATTTTAGGACCTCCTTAGGGTCGAATTTATTTAGAAAAATTATCCATAGGGACTGTTTTAAAATCGATTCATAATCTTTCTAAAACATGCGTTTTTGACCAATTTATACGTACTCGATGATTATATGAGATCGTATGATAGCTCGTGAAATAACTATAGGTGATTTTATATATGAAAAACGTGTAAATGAATATAAATAGGAGCGGAAAAAAATCACCTACAAGGATCCATAGAGACATATAATCAACCGAATGAATGACAAGTAGATGCCTACCTTTGTAGCGTGATACGGTAGGATCGAATGGAGACTTTCTACACAACCCGATCTATACAAGAAACCCAAGTGAACAATTAAGTTGATCACCTCTACGTAAAAACACACTACACATCTTTGTATACCATGTTGATGCTTGTCTTTTAACCCTTTTGTAACTATTAATTCTTTCACTAGAAAATGAGAGCAATTAATGGGATTTAATATCAGGAATACACACTTACACAATGTATGTGGTGTATGTAGGTATGATATAGGAGAGTGAACGGGATAAAGTATTATACTAGCTTTAATCTTATTGGACCATTATATGATGATCATCAATAGGTCCATTTACTAGTGATTCATTATTGGTGCTTACATAGATGCATGCATAAGTTACCAATAGCACTCTTAACTTTCAACCTTTGTCATCTCTTCTTTTTAGGCCTCAAATGGGTTTCTCATTTAGTCTAATCCAATTTACTAAGTACAAGCTTAGTATTTAATTGTCCATTAGTTACTTAGGTATTATATAATGTAATACAATAGACACGTTATATTAAATGGTACCTCCATGTATAAGTGTGTGACCCCATAGACTCAAATGTGTGTAGTCATATAATTATTTATGATGACTTGAGCATATTCCAACAATATATTCGCAACGAAAGATTTTTCGCTTATAAGTTTAAAAAAAAAGAAAAAAAAATTGCATATTTAAATTAATTGCGAATTATTACGAAATAGCTTAATGTTTTCTCTCTTATAACAAAGCTTTTTTATTTCCTCCTATTTTGTTCCCGAAATAAAGTTCTCTATGCTACTTTTTCTTTTTCCTAAAGCGTTTTCTCTTTCCTTTTCAATTAATAGATATCCTCTCTGTCTCATCATTTAATAATAGAAATTTATTGTGAAATTCAATTAGAAATATTTTATTTTATTTTATACATTATATTTTAAAAACATCCACACACTTTATAAAATAAATAAGAAGTACCCTGTAATAAAAAGATTCTAAATAATCTATATCAAAAATCTTAAAATTGAATCCTCTTACATTTGAAATCAAGTTTGCAGCATATATAAATTTTTACAAGTTTTCAATTCTTAAATTAAAAAGTTTATAAAACTCACTTTGTGTTATGAATAATTATATGTGAATGTTCATATAGCCAATAATAGACCAACAGCCCAGGTTAGCTATTAGGTTTTGCCCTAATGTTTGTCTATATATACTCTTTGTAAATCTTCTAGTTAATGATCAATTGAAGAATACTTCTCATTCCCTTAAAAAAATAAAAGAGAAACAAAATAACACAACCTCATGTTGTTGTTTAAGAAAAAAAAATATAAATTAGAACCTCAAGTTCTAATATGATCATTTTTCATAATGATCAATATCATAACCTCATGTTATGTCGGAAATAGTTATTAGAACCTCAAGTTTTAATTTGGTTAAATTAGCAAATCAATAGCATAACCTCATGTTATGTTAGAAATGAAAATAAAACCTCAAGTTTTATTATGATTCCCCCAAGAGAATCAAATAACATAATTTCATGTTATTCATATTGAATTATGTGAAAGCCATGAAGTGCTTATATAAATTTCATTGGAGAAAAAAAAGTATAAATGTGATGATGTATTAAATTCTTCATATTATTCGACTTTAATATAAAGTCAAGTGCAATTAAAGCACATGTGGTCATAACGTATAAGTTTATGAGCCAAGATTATTGTAGAAAGTGGCATGATGGTTGGACCATCCCAGGTCAATGATGATGCGAATGTATAAAAGAACCATAAGTTTCTTCAAAAATAGATTTGATTGTTCTCGTTAGAAGTTAATTGTTCATCTGTCACCCTAAATTAAAGTAAGGATTTTGTCCTATAAAGTTTTGGAAAGTAACATAAAGGGATGTATGTAGGCCTATACATCCGCCATGTGGATCATTTTGAGTTTTAAAATCGATGCATCGTCAAAATGATCATCAAATACGCAACTTAAAGTTAGCGTGATTAGTGGCTCTACTTATAAAATACGAGCATGGTTTTCTAAATTAAATTATTGAGAATGATATTGCTTTTGTTGAAACGTTTATAAAACGTATTCTGTTGATTGCAAAGCCAATAATATTATGAGAACAAAACTTTTAGTTTATGGGGCATGTTATGACATATGAATTCGCATCTTGCCAGCAATCTATAATGAATCCTCCCCGATATAATGGTTTTGGTCACAAACCATATTTCCTATGTGAGATTTTGTAATTGTGTGATATATAATAAATCCACCACAACACACAAAATGGGATGTTTAAATTGATAATTCATTCAGGGGAGAGAATGAGCAGCGAGAAACTTGGAATGAATTATGATACAAATGTTGATCCTCACACAAATGAATGTGAACTTAAAGTTCAAGGGACAAATAAGTAAATAACGTTCCAGATCTAGTAAATGCCAGACATGTTTAGTGACCTAAATAAGTAACTAGATCATATATACGCTACTAGTGCTCCAATTAGAATGTATCTCCTACCAGTAAAACCAATGATTGGTAGTAAGTCTATGGCACGTCTGCAACCTAATAGACTAATCGATTCCAAATAAAAGTCCTCGATTGAAGTGATAAAATGGAGCAAGAAAATTAAGATGGTTGAATAGAGGTAATAAAGACCCCATATTAGTCTCCTAAAGAGACACTAGACATGAAGGTAAATGATAAACCCTGGGTACATGAAAAACTACGAGATCTCAATAAATGATATAATGTCTAGTATAATGTGGAATAAAAAAGAATTCAATCTACGTCGATAGTACTATTATATATGATTCTGTAAATAAATAAGATAGCGCTATAATGATGGTGAGGATCATGGAAGCATATCTGCAGGAAGTGCATATGTATAAATGAATGGCCAAAAGAAGTAAAGACGCAAAGAGATAATGAAAAATTAAGTCTCTTGTGACGAGACATGGTTACTAGGACTTGAAGTCCGTACATATGAATTATTGGATATGCATTGGTCTTTATGAGAAAATTAAATGAAATTATGCATAAGGTACAAATGATGGCACATGTATATTTTCTCAAAGACTTGTAAATAATTATGGAGATGCATGTTCACATGTGGTGGATCAAATAATGTAGTTTAATATTGTATAAGCCTAACAATATAAGAAATAAGTATGCGTCTAACATAATAATACAAGAGCTCGTTTTATGTTGAGATTCTTTAAGGAATATATAATGCATAAATCACGTGTTATGATTTAAAATTCTCGAGAATATAAATTAATCAAATTGAACAAATCAATGGAATGGAATAATGTAATGTTTCGATATCTTTAAGGTACAAGAAATGTGGGTTTATATTTTACTAACCCATCAAAACAAGTTTAGTTGGTTTTACTAATGCACGATATATGTCTGGTCCTAACAATGGTCGGCCTTAAAGTGGATACATACTCACGAGAGATAGTAGTGAAATTTCATGGCGTTCGGCAAAGAAAACAATCGTGGATAGTTCATCCAACCATTTAGAAATTTTGAAAAGGAGGCACCAACAGTTTTGCATGAAGATAATGTAGCATGCATTGCTTAATTCAAGGAAGGTTACATCAAAGGTATTAAGACAAAACATATTTTGCCAAAGTTCTTTTTCAATCATGACTTGCAAAAGAATAGTGATATTATTGTTCAACAAGTTCATTCAAGTGACAATTTGGCGGATCTATTTATCAAAGCGCTTCTACATCAACATTTAGGACATTGAACCACAACATTGGAATGCACCTACTCAAAGAGCTCAAGTGAGGCAGTCATCAGAGGGAGATAATACGCGCTGCACTCTTTTTTCCTTAGTCATGGTTTTGTCCCACTGGGTTTTCCTGAAAAGGTTTTTAATGATTCAGCATTTTCTAAGCGTATTAACAGTATGGACATCCAAGAGGAAGTGTTATGAATAATTATATGTGGATGTCCATTTAGCCCATAATAGGCCTACAACCCATGTTAGCTATTAGGGTTTTGCCCTAATATTTGTCTATATAAACTCTTTGTAAATCTTCTAGTTAATGATCAATTGAAGAATACTTTTCATTCCCTCAATTCTTATTCACAACACTTTGTAATAATTTTCATTTGTGATGCATACACAATCAAAAGCATCGAACTGGAACTAAAAGTACAGACAATGCTGTAAAAGTTGTGTTGTATGTGAGGACAGAGTAATCTTTACATTTGGAAAAAATGGTAATTGATATGACAATATGTCATAAAAAAAGTTGCGTCAAGTTAAAATTAAAAGCCAACTTTAGTCAAATACAAGACACTCAAAATAAGAGGCTAATTAAAAAATACAACTATAAAAATAAATAATTCAATTATTTATTTAAAAGTTAAATAATGTGAACATTTTCTAAAAGTAATTTAGTAATCTTTTTTATTTATTTATTTATTTTTCCGAAAGCAGTAATCTTTTTGTATTTAGTAATATTTTTGTATTCAACTATTCAAGTATATCATCTCTCCAATAATATTTCTTAAAGTTATTTTAACGAAAATCTTCTTCATCCATAAAGTTATCGTCAAACAAAATGTACAAACAAGAAAATTAATCGCCAAAAGATGTACTGCCGAAAGAAATTTACTCGCAAAAAAGAAAAACAGTTACATGAGTACCGCCGTCGCAACTCACAGATACCAGACTAGTATAACTGATAATTAGTTAAATA
Organism: Artemisia annua; assembly: GCA_014162995.1. NCBI lineage: Eukaryota > Viridiplantae > Streptophyta > Magnoliopsida > Asterales > Asteraceae > Artemisia > Artemisia annua. The sequence goes on from LBNU01025491.1 coordinate 156,396, forward strand.
AAACATAAATTTCTTGTAATAAACAATAAAAGTAAGACGAAAAAATATGTTAATTAATGACACAGTAAATTCAATAACTTTTACGAAACACTCTAGTTAACTACTCTGTTATAAATTTGGTATGTGTTTTAGTCAGTGTTTTGAAAATCAAACAAGCTAGCTAAGCCAAGTTGCAGAATCGTCTCGAGCGGGAAAAACCGGGTTCAGGAGAAAGGATTAAGATTAACTCAAGTGAAAAAAAACGTGACCGATAATGTTCTCTTGCAATTAATAAGAAACGGAGTTTCTCAATATACATCAATGTTCTATTTGTGAGCATTACCGGGTATGTTTTTCGGATAAAGATCCTCTCATGTTCAAATGAACATGAGAGGTAATGTTGTGCTTTTTTGATTGTACATTGTCATTATTGCAAAACAAGTAGTATAATATTATTTTAGTTCAAGTGTACAATAACAAAAGAACAACATTACCTCTCATGTTCATTTGAACATAAGAGGATCCTTGTATAAACTAATCTTTAGAAAATATATTTGATGTAAGGTTTGGTAAAAACCATGGCTCTATTATTCTTTAGTTTGTTTGACTTTTGACTTCTGATTTTTTTTTTCTACATCCACAGAACCAAACTCGTTGACTCCATTAGACAAACCAAAGTACCAAACTAAACTCATGTTCCAAACAAACCTTAGAAATGTAAATAACAACCTTAAACCACCCAAAATGCAAACAACAAACCCATTAATCATTACCAACTTCTTCATAATCATGTTTATAAATATATTATCTATCGCCAACTCTAAAAATGTACCTATTGGAATCCACCCTTTAGGTACTCTTTTTTCATGTGTTAATGTTTGGATTATTTTGAGGTTGTTTTGATGTTTTTTTGGTTTGTTTTTTTTGTAGATGAGAAGTATTTTGATAAGGAGGTGATTGAGTGTAAAAATGGGTTGAATTCTTTTAGTAGAGATCGTGTTAATGATGACTTTTGTGATTGTGTTGATGGAACTGATGAACCTGGTATGTTTTTTTAAACCTTTATTGGTTTTTATTAGAAATGGTAGATTTTGATGTTAGTTTCCTACTTTCTGGCTGACTAATCTACTAGGATTTAGCCCACACACAGACTTTAACCGGATAAAACCCGCGTCCTTTCAGGGAGGTTGCCAGGTTGGCATGGTCACTTCAGGGTTGCTTGAACCAAGCAGGATTCGAACTTTAGACCTTTCACATTCTAGTGATGATAGTCACATTTAAGTTGATTTTAATTTGAGGGATGTTGAAAACATAAAGTGTTTATGTGGGAAGTATTAGGTTGATAAGAAAATGTTTTGGAACTACGCGTAGTCTTGAGAGGTGTTTGGAATTGCCTATTGCATTTTGAAATAATGGGGGTGGGTGGGTGTTTTGGAGGATATTATCTGATTATCTGCGCTTAGTTTTAGATAAAACGTAGTTTCGGAAAAGTAGTTTATCAACGTGCTTTTTTCTGGGAATGCAGAATCTGTTTTAAAAATCCAATCCCAAACAACCCCATAAGCAACTTCAAGCTGCTTATTCAAAAAACTTATCTCACTTGCAAATTATTAGATAAGTAATTAAGATAAACAATCCCAAACACTAACTTGCTGCTTATATGTTGTATCAACTCGCAATAAGCAGTTTGGATTAGCAATCCCAGGCACCTCTTTAGATGATTCGCATAGCATTTATGATGAAATTGTGCTTAATGCTATCTTGCCCACATCAATATGTTTAGGTTGCTCATAGAGGTGGTAAATTAGAGTTTCACATTCATGTCTTTTCTGCAACCCCGTTTAACTCTGAATTGTGCTAAACAAATAAGATGTTATTTGAATGCTTTCTCCATATCTAGTGATAGAGGAGAGAATATCCACTAAAGATGGTTATAAGTACTAGTATAAGCGTTATACACAAACTTTAATGTGCTTTGTTTTCACCAAACCAACCCAAAACGATGGTCTGATAGTAGGAACGACATTAGCAAAGCACCACGTAGAGATAGTGAAACCATGAATGCGGTCACATGTTCTCCATATGTGAATGGTTCAGCTTCTGCAATTTAATTTTTGTATTAAAAAGTGCAAGAATTGCTTGAATATTTTAAAAACAGCATCCAGATGTTCAGTATTACTCTTATGTTTGTCTACGTTTATGTTATGTGTGATTCATGATAATTTGTAGGCGCTATATAAGGTCTGATTTCTCCTTATTGTCCAATAAATTAGTTTGAAACTGTTTGACTGAATACAAAGTTTCCTCTTATGATGGCTGTCACTTGTAATCTGCAGGTACATCAGCTTGCCCTACTGGTAAATTCTATTGCAGGAATGCAGGAAGTTCACCTCTGTTTTTATTCTCTTCTCGTGTAAACGACCAAATTTGTGGTATGCTCCATTAGTGTATTTGCAAATCTTTACATTTCCCTTAACGTAGTTTACGGAACAAACCATAAGTCATTATTAGGTCTTTCTTGTTGAGCATAACATGCCATGTATGAGAAAAACTTTAAGGGTGCGTTTAGTTGGAGAAAAAATTCTTTTGTTTTCTATCTCTAGTTTTGTAAAAATTTGTAAGGGAAATTTATCTCCACAAAACACTTGAAAATATAGAAAACGCGTTTAGTTGATATTTGTATTTTCTATTTTTAAGAAGGTGAGGGAGGGTTGTGGGTTACAAAGGAAAACAAGGAAAACAACAAAAATTTGTTATGTAATTTTCCTTGTTAAGTTAGGAAATAGGGGATTTTGTGTTTTGCAAAATATTTTGTTGGAAAACGCTTATTTGAACGCGATCTCTGTTTTCCTTGTTTTCCACAAAACATTTTGCAGAAAACAAGGGTGTTTTCCCCCAACTAAACGCACCCTAAGTCTTTATGTTTTGTTCTTTTCCTTATCAGATTGTTGCGATGGGAGTGATGAGTATGATGGCAGTATTATCTGTCCTAATACATGTGTCATGGGTGGGCATACTGAGTACAGAAGAGTAAATTATGGTTCAAAAGTCAATAAATTTGGTTCTGTTGGCACCAAACAGAAAAAGGTTCCCCTTAACGGGGAAGACACGGTCCAGAAAATCCAAGGTAACAAAAGGTTCTTTGTAGTCTGCATATTCTAGAATTATCAGCTTCTTCTTGTACTGTTGACTTTTGTAGTCAAATTAGTCACATATCAAATAGAAAATTAATATAGAAAGGAGCTTATAAATTTTATTAATAGTCAAATGCTGCCCATTACTTGTTTTATAGTAATGATGTTATTTGGTTGATTGCAGGTTTGAAGGTTGTAATAGTTGTACAGGTGATTCTTATCGCCTTTGTAGTCTTCCTTTGCCTGTGTCGTCGACGTGCTAAATCAAGAAGGAGAAATTCTCGTTGATGAACGTGTAGCATTGACTATCACTAATTTTATTCGGTATTATCTTGTTACCTGAGCATACCATCTCATCTTCTTGATGGACTTTATACGTTGTAGAATTGGTTAGATGTAGTGTAAAGAGATGCTAATCCACATATCCGTTTGCAATAGTGTATTTTGTAAGTGTCGTATATGCAATGAACATGAAACAGTTTCAAAATATTTTAAGACGACATAAACCATTACATAATTTATGAGCTTTTTGTCATTAGTTTGTCAATCCATTCATGTAATACTCATCAAAGAATACAAAAGTATGATATATACACACAAATTCATGATGTTTTAGTTATGTTTAGGAAGCCTACAACACTTGATCGACTGTTCTGGAAGTCAAAATTGATAAGAGAACATCATCATGTGACCGAGGAATAGCATTAGCCCGACAAAGCGGACAATTCCCATGAGAAAATAACCACATATCAATACAGGCAACATGAAAAATATGTGCACATTCCGGCATTATCCTAACTTCATCATTTTCTTCAAACTCACCCAAACAAACCGCACACATCCCTTCTTTAAACTCACTCGTGTACTTATGAACAGTCAACGTAATTGACAACCCACTTGAACTCGAGCCACTAGTGCTAGGAAACGATAAGCTAGGAGTTGAGTCACGCTCAACCCTTAGCCTTGGCCGTCTGTACATATTTGGTGGTCTAGTTGGCTCGGCAATGGTTTCAGTAATACTACCACTACTATTACGTATACGACAGTGAACACATATGCAGTGAATAAAAGCCACTAGAATGGAACCCGAAAGAACTCCAAGAATCCCAACTAAAAGCGGGCTAACGCTATCATGAGCCATATCGAAGAATATCGAGAGTTAATGAGGCCAATGGTACATTGATTTGATTGTTGCTGAAGTTATGAAATGTTACTATATATAAATGCATGAGATGAAGTTGATGCCACGGTGTATTTACTAGACTTTGATTGCAAATTTGGAGTAGAAATAGAATAACATGTTATATATTTTGTAATATTTAATGACCATGGAAATATATTATCGGTGAAGACAAAACAATAGCCGTGAAAGCGAGCTTTGAATTACGGCGGCACGGCATCATTAGTTGTTATGAAAAGGTTAAAGAATCTTTATATAAGGAGAGTATGGATCTAGTGAGAAGAATAATTGAAATGAGAAGAATGAGAAAAAATTGTGACCACATATTTTAAATAAGGAAAGAGAAATAATAGGGAAATGCATCTATTTTTGTGAGTGCATCTAATATTTGTGGTTGTGGTTTCTTCTCATTCTTCTCATCTTAATTATATTTCTCATTTGATCCTTACTCTATATAAGCATACTTAAGTGGTTTTAATCTCACACATAGCCTAAAAATATTTTTAACAACTTTCTATTTTGTGCTCCCAATTATCCTGATGAGTTAAGCTCCATTTATTGTAATTATACCGTGTTATATCAATTAATTTGGGAACTGCATTATTGATAAACTTTTATGAAACACAAATAGAAAACCATAATAAAATTTCAATGGACCTCAAACCCACAAGTCGGGCTTATGCCAAATATAATAGATTTAGGTCTTCACTAGAAGATATCAAGCCTCCAACGCTGCAACAACCTTTTCGATCCAGGAAATGTAATTCTCCTTTCACTTTAACACAAATTCCATATAAATGTAATTATATTTTTGTTAAATCATATCCTGAAGGGGGGGCAATAGAGCGATTTGGAAGCGTAGTCCCTCCATTGATGCGTCGATCATTAAACACGCACCTCAAGGATGCGTCCATCAATCAATTTTGTGGAGAAGTCGGTTTAAACAAGTTCTATGTTTGGTGTATGTTTGTGATCAGGGACGGAACTAGTGGGTTCCCGCGGGTGTCCGGGACCCGTATAGATTTTTTTGATGTACTGTTAATTTTTGAAAAAAAAAACATTATTTTTTCTTAAATGCATCCGGTCAATCAAAATGTGAATCTATATTATGATTTCAAAAAATTTGTGCACTTGAACATATTTGTGATGTTGGTTTTTGTGTGATATATTTGTGAATACATGAGATATGTTTGGGTGATGAATTTCATAGTTGTATTATACATTGTATGATGTGATGTCACGTGACGCTAAATTGGCGTTATTGTGTTCGTCCCTTGACTCCCAACACTCATACTAGCGCAACCCACAACAATGACCCTCAGCGACCCTCAATTTCCTGCCAACTTTCTCTCTCATGCGACATACAGACGACTTTTTACGCACAGTTTAGCAACCGACATCTATTTATTTATTTGTTTATTTATTTTTTTAGAAAACCCAATCTTTTTTACACTATATATATCTCTTACATTTTCATTTTCAACACACACTACTTTCAATTCTCAGCACACAAACGGTAACATTTTTGATGGTTTGTTCTCTCCCGCATACCATCGAAGAAATTAAAGCATATGTTCAGAAACAATGTGATGAAGATAATGCCGCTCGTCAGGAAGCTATTATCCTCGTAACCTAGCTGTTTGACCAAACATACACGACAAAACAAGCTTTAAAGAAAATATGAAAGAATTGATGAAAATGTATAAAAGTGTATATAAATTGTGTATAAAATGATAAAATAAATGAGGTATTTATAAAGTAAATGTTTAAAGTTTAAACAGTTTGAATTTTTTTTTTTTTTTTTTTTTTTTTTTTTTTTTTTTTTTTTTTTTAACTTTCTTGCGACCTAGGGTCGAGTCCTCGACCCACTTCTCTCTCGACTCTCGTCAACTGTGACCTCTTAAGCAAGGATGACCGATGCCAACCGAATGAAACCGAAAGTCGACCTACCTTATTGTATGTAGACTAACATATTGAAAAATAGCTACTTTTCCATTTCCCTCCGGTTCTTTCTTTTATTGTTTTCGTTTTTTAGCAAGGTTTTCAAGATCGGGATCTTTCCCAGGATCATTTTCGTCTTTGCAAGATTGTGATCGTAAGATCGGATCAGGATCTTAAGATCCTACTATAATGTCATTTTCTAAATAGTTTTTGTAATATTATACAAATTTACAAATCATTATATATCATAAACACAAAATTATATGAATGTTCCATCAAAATGTTGTCCTAAATTATGATTATGAAATGTTTAATAAGATTAATATGTTGTCTTTTAAATTCTACAAAAATAATTCAGAAATTTGTACTTTTTTAGTTTGTTATCCGAGAAAAGTAGGATCAGATTGGATTAGATGTTAAGATCCTATGGTCAAAATCGGGATCCTATAAGATCTTAAACTTTCAAAGATCCTATGTAAGATCCGGATCGTTTTTGCTTTGCAGTATCGTAAAATCGTAAAATCCTAAGATCAGGATCGGTATCGTGACACCCATACTTTACAGAATATTTCGAAATGTGACTTATATTTTTATTTTAATTTCATTTTAAAGGCCACAGACAAAGACCAATATTGACTTTTTATTATTGTCAAACCAGCCAAGTCAAAATGTTTTACTGTCGGTCTGAGTCAACTCAATACACAGGTAAATATATTTATCAGAAAATGGTTAAAACTGGTTTATGCTACGATCTATGCTGGTTTATATGTGTTATTTTCTCCCACTATGATACTATGAACATGTACTGGTAGCAGCCATCTGTTTTTTTATATGCACACTACCTGTTTGATAAAATGCCGCAATCAGTATCAGCTGGTTGGACATAATGTATGTTATTTTTCTGATCAATAAACAACATTTACGTATAGAAATAAGCCTATCGAGGTTGTTAGACGATACACTCAAGTCGGCACACATAAAAGGAGATATTTTGTTCTATCTTGCTATCTACAAATGTTTCTAGTGTGTTTCCTACAGGCCTAAGGGTAACGACCTTAATTTGTGACATATACTTATTATCAAATTTTACGTAGGTTGACAAAAATTCCAAGTCACGTTTATTAATAATAGAACGCGTAATGGAAGCTTGTCTGACTATGTAAAAGGTTACGGATTCTCATTATGACTTACCCATCTTGTGGGATGAAGTAAGTTGCAAAGTTCTAAGTTGAGCATAAAATATGGAAATGTAGATTTTCACATTATGCTCTCTTTAGCGTAAAAACTTCCGTCTAATAACATCAATTTGTTCCTTGGTATATTTGGATGTCATTTAGTTTCCGTTTACGCAGTATAATGCAATACAAGTAGCTGTCACATACTCGCATCTGTTATTGGCGTACTTTCTTTTACAAAACAATATATGTCAGTAAGTATATTACTGATGCTAGTATATAATCTGTGTGGAACTTCTCTAGTAAGTTTTATTGCAAATATTACAGAAACCAAAACTCATTCTGTAAATTGTTACCTGCAGGATTTTCATTGAGGCTGTAGTAATCAAGCTATATGGCGCTTACTGTCTCAAAGCTGTGTAAACAAGTCCGTTCGTTTTATCAGCCTTTCATTTACTTTTCTTCCCAAATTCATTCAGTCTCATCACAACAATTGCTTGAGAAATCTATCAAATCCGCCATTGAGTCCAAAAGTTACCAACAAATTGCCGACATTCTTAGTACCTCAAATGACGTTTCTCAGACCTACAATCCCTTCTCATTCCTCTCAAACGTTCACGAAAGCCATAGAACCAAAGTTATAGACGAAATTCTACAAAGTTTTATTCCTATAAGACCTCGTTCTCACCCTCGAGTTGCATATGCATATCTCCTCTCTTTCACCCTACAAAGCGCCAGTCCTTTGCCATTGTCCCTAGCGATCATACAACGCACCCTTCAGTCAGGTTGTTCTCCTGTTCCTCAAGCTCACCTTCTTCTCTCCAGTGTATGGATTCATGAACGAAAGCAATCCGATCAGACTGTTGCTAGCATGCTCTTGCAGATGCAGTCAATAGGGTATAAACCAGATGGTGGTGTTTGCAACTATCTTATTTTGTCATTATGCAAAGTTGACCAGTATGAGGAAGCAGTTCAGGTGTTACGGTCCATGGGTGGGGCCGGATGCATACCTGATTTGGACAGCTTTGGTTCTGTAATCGGCGTGCTATGTGACCTTAGAAAGACAAAATACGTTGAAGAGCTGATGAAGGAGATGGTATCAAAGTTTAGATTATCACCTAGAAAAGAGATGGTGGTAAAGGTCTTAAAAGCAATGCGTGCAAACAAAGATGTCCATAAAGCAGTTGAGTTGGTTAAGTTTCTTGAAGAAATGGATATACAAATTGGGTTCGAGAGCTATGAGATGGCTGTCGAGATGTGTTTAGAAACTAGTTTGTTTGTCTTAGCAGGGAAAGTTGTTTTGAGAATGACGAATAGAGGTTTTATACCGTATATAAAGGTGAGGCAGAAGGTATTTGAAGGATTGACTTCTGTTGGTGAAGTGGACCTTGCCTATATTCTTAAAAAAAAGTTCACAGAACTGAACTCTTAGCGCGCCGCTTTTTTTTTTGAGATATTTCTTTAGAATGAACATGAAAATTCTGGGGTTGAGTAGTGTTACTAAGTCATGTTGTAAAATGCACCATCATTATGCCTTAAATTACTTATTATTTATCACGTGATACAAGTATTGATCATTAATGTCGTCAATTTTTACACTAAGAAAAGACAGGGTATGTACAGTCAGTTGCAATCCCACACTCACCTCTTTTATCTTTAGTTCCACGTTTAATTTTCATATAACCATCTTCACCCCAATCTTTACCCCATGAATTCTTAACAATCCAGTATTTTCTTCCTCGTTCTTCTCCATAACCAACCACCGTTACCCCATGATTCACGTTGGTCCCACATGAACCTGAGAAAACGCCATTGGAGTAAAACTGAAATAGAAAGCCAGAATGAATAGCAACCGATACGGGTTGTTTGGCAACTGCAGCTTGTAGGCTCTTCTCATCATTTTCAGGTACTTTTTTATATTCTTTTATTTTGACTGCAACTTCTTTAGCTTTTATTTTGTTGCAAATTTTGTCTCTGCCAACATATGGGTAATCGTCTTCTGTTGCAATTCCACCATTTTTTATGATGAACTCGTATGCTTTCTCCATGATACCTCCATGACATCCTGTGTTATCATTGTTATCGCAATCTACAAGCATTTGTTCTGAAAGAGTCGTTAGGTTGCCTCCACTTATTTTGTTGACGCCTTCAATTGCTGCTACAGCAGCGAATGCCCAACAAGCTCCTGCATTTATAATTCTTTTTCATATAAAACAGCATATAAAGTTTACACAACATCGAAGTTTGTACAACTCTAATGCACATAATTGAGTTGCAAAATGCATTAAACTTAACCATATAAATGGAAGTTTCAACCCATTTTCTTTTTGATGTGTTGACTTGGGTTATATTTTATCTCAAATAGGTTAAATAGTTAATTTTGTTGAGAGGGTGTTTGGATTGCTTATTTTAGCTCTTCTCTGCTTATTTGTAAGTAGTTTTGCCTTTTGAGTGTTTGGATGAAACTTTTACTCTTGTTATTTTAGACTAAATTAAGCAGATAAGCGGTTTAAAATGAGCAATTCCAAACACCCCCTAAAGGCCTAAATGGTAACAGGTCAAGTTAAAAGTTACCAGATGTATATTTTTTTATGTACATAACTTCCTAAAGAATTCTATTTAAAGATTTATGAGTAGATATTATTATATTGTTTTTGTACTTGCAAAAACCGTATTATTTATTTTGTAAATGTCATTTGAAAGAAAGTGTTTGCGCGTCAACCCAACCCGCCCTGGACCATTGCGACTATACTAAAAGATGACTTGCTTTAGACTAACCCATTTTGACCCATTATCGTACCCACCCATGTTACCAAATCTAGTTAACAGATTTTATACCGCATCCGGCTTGATCTCTAACTCCAGTCACAGCGCCTTCCTTTCTCCAATCCACATCATCTGGCAATTCTTCTGTGATGTTGACAGGCTCAGCCAGACCCATATAATGCGAATATCCACGACCTTTATAACCCAAATAAATAGCTTGAAATTCCTCATTAGTCATGTCAGCGTATTTGTTTTCAGCGAGCTTGTATGAAAGATTCTGTGAATTGATATAGTCGATATACTGGACATTAGATTGGTATATACCATATCTTACCTCCCGTTCATATGTACCTTGGTATCTTCTCTCGTATTTTTGCAACCATTTCTTGTACCTATCAAGCATATACTTTGAGTCATACACTGGTGGTTTGTGTTCATTAGACATATAGTTTGAGCTGTAGTCTGGGTCGGGTTCATGAGACATTGCGAGTCGAAGCATAAAACATAGTATACATGGGAGCATGAGGGAAAACCAAGCTTTTCTGAACAGGATGATGGCCATTATCAAAATAGTAAGTTTGGATTTCTTAATTTTTTTTAATAAAAAGTTAGGGGTTTTCTACGGATGTAGTTGAAATTATGTAAAGAATTAAGTTCATGTGTTTTGTGCTTGTGAAGCATGTTACGTTTAAACTTTGTTTCTTTGGATTATGCATGTTTAATAAATGGTGAAAGGATATTAAACTATTTTTAATAGGTTGATGACTATTGTTAAACATCTTACAAGCTTCATGCACAAAAGACTTGTATGATACATCGTCAAATACGACTATCCCTTCTGGTAACTAGCAACTAGCAACTAGCAACTAGCGACCCCATCATCCCGTCATGCATAGGCTCCGGCTCGCCTTGCAAAATCATCATCATTGTACTCGTTTCTCTTTTGAGGAGTGATCCGTACACCACATCATCAATATTGTATTCGTTTCTCTAAAAGAAAGAAAAAAAATGCTGCTAACTTCGTCATCCTTGCAAAACGTTGAATATGCGTCGTCTAAAAAGTTGATTGATTCGAACTAATGTTTTATCAACTTTTTAGACTACGCATATTCAAAGTTTTGCAAGGTATACTAAGCACTTCTGGTAATATACCCATTCAACACCAAACGTTGGAACTTGAACGACTTTGTTAGAGGGGTCGAAACTCGAAATAATGTTATCTCACTTCGGAGGGGTTAAACTTTAGAATTGTTCTAATACCAATTTTCCTTATAAACAAAACATATTAAAATTATCCGGAGTATATGAAAGTCACGAGGGCGCCCAAAACCCCTTCTAACCCTTGCTATCCTCCGTCCTTCCTCAACCCCAATATTATAGCCCATCTAACCACATCTCGCCATTTTAAGGTGTTCCATAGTAATTATGCAACACTAAAAAGAGCATTGATTTGCATGCCTAATTAATGTGTCTAATTATATGCCTAATCTTATGTGGCATCATTTTATTGGTGACAGTAGATGGACCCACTTCATCACAAACCAATAAAACACTTCCACATCCTTTTAGGCATAAAATTAGGCACACATTTAGGTCTCCCAATCATTTTCCCACTAAAAATAGTATATAGTTGCTAAAGTACAAAATTGCGCTTTTAGTTATAATATTGGGTAACTAATTTTCATAAACAAAATTGTAATTGATTCATTTTTTCAACCTATGTATTCCCATTTGGTGCACAATAATTTTGAGATGAAGTAGTACAAACATTTTCATGAAGATTAATACTCTTTTCCTTCTTAAATTATTTGTCCATCTGTTCTTTTGATTTATCCAAAATTAATTTTTCACTACTAAATACATATAGGGAAGCCGAGTTTATTATAATTACATATTTTATATAAATTAATAACTAATTAGTCAAAGATATACTATTGAAAAAGGAAAATGTTTTTTTGTCAGACAACAATTATTTTAAGATAAAAAGATTATTATAAAAAAAAAAAAAAAGTAAAATAAATGAAGTGAAAAAATGTTAATGTTTTCGAATATCACTTAAAAAGAAAAAGGAAAATGACTGGAAAAAAAAAAGAAAAAAAGATAATTTGTTTGATTTTAAAGTAAAATATTTTCTTATAAAACTAAGCTGAAAATATTTACTTTCTAATTTTTAACTTTTCCTTAAAAACTTAAAATGTTCATAAAGGAACTCAAAAGAAAGGTAAAGTGGCATGGAAGCTAATTTGCAGACCAAAAAATGAAGGTGGGCTAGGTATAAAAGAATTAGAGCAATGGAATACTGTTCTCATGACTAAACACTTGTGGAATGTAGCTAGTAACAAGGAGATAATTTGGGTCAAATGGATCCATGAAACAAAGCTAAAAGGAAACAGTGTTTGGGAAGTAAAGAATGATAAGAATTCAAGTCATGGTTGGAAGCAGATTTTAGGCATCAGGGAGAAAGTTAAAGAACATATAATGTGTCAAGTGGGAAATGGTGAGAGCATCTTTCTATGGCATGATAAATGGTGGGGACCTGAACCTCTAAGCAAGTTTATTCCTGTGGGTTGCATTGAACAAGCAGGTCTGAGTCACAATCTGAAGGTCAAAGACATGATTAGTAATGGTCAATGGTGTTGGCCTGATAATTGGATCAATGATTTTCCTGTTTTAGCCACTATTCGAGTGCCTAATATTAGTAACAATTCAAATGATAAGTACATGTGGTGCTCAAGCAATGGTAAGATGGATAAGTACACCACTAATATAGAATGGAAAGATCTTAGAAATGGTGGTGCTTCAGTGGAATGGCATGACATTGTATGGTTCTCTAATTGATCTCATTTCGAATTTGAGTTTGGAAACTTCCCTAGTTGAAATGGGTAACGTGTTCCGCTGCTTGGACTGACTCTTGCTATTGGAAACATATGCTCCCTAACGGTTTGGGCCCTTCCTTTCGTTTGATTGAGAGCTGGGAAACCTTAATGTGGCCACAAGAATCGCCCGAAGCTTCCCCAGTTTCATTGCTATTTTCATTTAGCCAGCTCAATCCATTTTTCCATCCGATGATCTTCGCCCTAGGACTGACTCTGTTCGACCTGCCTTGATTGCCTAGCTAATGCTACCGTCGCAAGCAACCTCTCAAAGAATAGGGAGTGAACGACCCTTCTATCTAGTATCTAGATCGGTGATTCCGTTCGGCCGAGCCAGCTTTGTGGATGGCAATACAGGGGAGATTGACTACTCAAGAAGTTTAAAATGAGCAATTCCAAACACCCCCTAAAGGCCTAAATGGTAACAGGTCAAGTTAAAAGTTGCCAGATGTATATTTTTTTTATGTACACAACTTCCTAAAGAATTTTATTTAAAGATTTACGAGTAGATATTATTATATTGTTTTTGTACTTGCAAAAAACGCATTATTTATTTTGTAAATATCATTTTAAAGAAAGTGTTTGTGCGTCAACCCAACCCGCCCGGACCATTGCGACTATACTAAAAGATGACTTGCTTTAGACTAACCCATTTTGACCCATTATCGTACCCATCCATGTTACCAAATCTAGTTAACAGATTTCATACCGCATCCGGCTTGATCTCTAACTCCAGTCACAGCACCTTCCTTTCTCCAATCCACATCATCTGGCAATTCTTCTGTGATGTTGACAGGCTCAGCCAGACCCATGTAATGCGAATATCCACGACCTTTATAACCCAAATAAATAGCTTGAAATTCCTCATTAGTCATGTCAGCGTATTTGTTTTCAGCGAGCTTGTATGAAAGATTCTGTGAATTGATATAGTCGATATACCGGACATTAGATTGGTATATGCCATATCTTACCTCCCGTTCATATCTACCTTGGTATCTTCTCTCGTATTTTTGCAGCCATTTCTTGTACCTATCAAGCATATACTTTGAGTCATACACTGGTGGTTTGTGTTCATTAGACATATAGTTTGAGCTGTAGTCTGGTTCGGGTTCATAATGAGACATTGCTAGTCGAAGCATAAAACATAGTATACATGGGAGCATGAGGGAAAACAAAGCTTTTCTAAACAGGATGATGGCCATTATCAAATGGTAAGTTTTGATTTCTTATTATTTTATTTTTTTTTAATAAAAAGTTAGGGGTTTCTATGCATGTTGTTGAAATTATGTAAAGTGTTAAGCTCATGTGTTTTGTGCTTGTGAAGCATGTTACGTTTAAACCTTGCTTCTTTGGATTATGCATGTTTAATATTAAACTATTTTTAATGGGTTAGCGTGATGACTATCCTTCAATACATCTTACAAGCTTCATGCACAAAAGACTTGTATGATGCATTGTTAAACTAGCGACCCGTCTTCCCGACGTGCATTGGCTCCGGCTTGCCTTGCAAATCATCACCATTGTACACGTTTCTCTTTTGAGGAGTGATCCGTGCACATCATCATCAATTTTGTATTCGTTTCTCTAAAACGGGGAAAAAAAATAATAAACAAATAAATGTTAACTTCGTCATCCTTGCAAAACCTTGAATATATGCGTCTAAAAGATGATTGACTCGAACTAACGTTTTATCAAAATTGTGTGTCATGCATTATAAGTTTTAATTATGCATATATAAACTCTCATAAATTAGGATTTCTTATTTTGAAGTCTTTGCATTATAAGTTGTCTTTATAGTCTAAGTTTACTTACTACTATTTCGTTGTAAGTCTTCGCCTATTTAAAGGCTACTAGTCAAGTTAATAAAGGAAAAATACGGTGGCTTCTTTTCCACTGCAAAAGCAAGTTTTGTTTGTCAATTTACCCCACAGTATTGAAAATTGTTGTTTGACTGACTTGCTTTTTAATGCTTATTTCAGTAAATAAGCAATTTCATCCGAACACTACAAACCATTTACTTGAAGATAAATACACAAGTACTTCAATAAGATATACTGAGCACTTCTAGTAATATACCCCTTCAACACCAATGATGGAACTTGAACGAGTTTATTAGAGGGGCCGAAATAAGTATCTCACTTTAGAGGGGTTAAACTTTAAAATTGTTCTAATACCAATTTTCTTTATAAACAAAACATACACTATCTATGAAAGTCTAAATTTTGAGGTGGCCCAAACAAGGTACTTTCAAATTTTGTTTGGACTTCACCAATATGACCAGCTAAACTTGCATCATTAGTCCTTTATACTAATGGTCGTTATTAAATAACTTAAAATTTGGTTTTCTTATGTTTCTGTCCGTTTTTACACGTTTTCGTCCGTTTTACACGTATAAAACCGGACAAAAAACGTGTAAAAACGGATAAATATATATGAAAACAGGCAAAAACGTCTAAAAATAGGCGAAAACGTACAGAAATGGATGAAAACGTATGAAGACGAACGAAAATGTATAAAAGCAGGCGAAAATGTATAAAACGGTTGAAAACGTGTAAAAACGGACAAAAACGTAAGAAACCAAATTTGCAGTTATTTACTAAAGGCTGTTAGTATAAAGGACTAACGATGCAAGTTTAGCAGGTCATATTGGTGAAGTGAAATTTAAAAATATGTTGTTGAAGTCATTACATAAAAAGTGTTTCAAGTCGGCATAAATTAAAAAATATTTTACCCCATTTTTTTTTTATACATAAATAGTAAGATACATAAGTAGTAAACTAACACGTCCGTGAGTTTAGATTAGGACAGCATAAAAGATTAAAACCAGAAAACAACAAACAAAGACCACANAAAACCAAAAAACGACAAACAAATACCACAAACGGTTAAAATCCCCCCAAACCGATCTACCTTCTTTCACCTTCATAACGGTCACTTTTCCTTTTCCAGTTAAAAAAATAAAAAACCAAACAAACCCATTAACCCATCTCTTCATTTTGAACCATGTCTCTACACACTTCCACTCTCCTCCTCCTACTCATTTTCATAGTAGCATCATCATCAGCAGCACTAGCAGCAGGCCAACAACCCAATGGGGTGTCCTTAAACCTCTGGTGTGTAGCAAGAAACAACGCCGAAGATTCCGCACTCCAGTCCGCGATAGACTGGGCGTGCGGAACCGGCGGCGCTGATTGTGGCCCTGTACAACAAGGGGGAGCTTGTTTTGATGGGAGTGATATTAGGAAAACTGCTTCTTATGTGTTTAATAATTACTGTGGTAAAAATGGGATGACTGAAGAGACGTGTAACTTTGCTAGTACTGCTGCTCTTACTGACCTTGATCCCAGTAAGTAGCTTTTTTAGATACCCTTTTTGGTTTTGCAAATGTGGTTTAATTTGATTTGGTGGCTTTTTTTTTTTNTATAGGTTTTGGCAGCTGCAAATTTCCATCAAGGTATGTTGTTTCTTGTTATTAGTTTAGTCACTGTTTTTTAACTGTTGTGTTGATTAATTGAAGTGACGCGCGTTTAGGAATGTAAGTAAGTAGTTTGAAATGAGCAAGCCAGAATGCCTATTTGGCTTTTGGATTAATTATAAAAGTTAAGCAATGCCAAACGCCTCTAATCTGAAAAACGAAACACTGTGATAGGCAACAGTTTGGTTTAGAGGCGGAGACAAGAGGGGGGCAGGGTGGGCACGTGCCTCTAGAGAAAAAAATTGTAGTGTAAAATTTTTAAAATATCCGACTATTTTTTGTAATTTGCCCTTGACGGACCAATTTGTAGTGTAGTTTCTAAAAATGATCAAAGTTTGCCTCCTCGACCGTAACTTTCTGGCTCAGCCCCTAGTTTTGTTACTCGGTAAGACTAAGAAATGATAGTGATCTGTAAGAATGGGAATGGTTATCTTTGTTATTAGTTAAGTGTCATTTCTTTTGGGTAACGGGGAGTAATCCTGCACCTGGTAAAATAAGTTAAGTGTCATTTCTGACCATTGTAGTAATGAAATTGAATGTTAAGATTCTAGAGAAGCATTTTGAAAGTCGAAAGATTGTCATCAGCGAAGAATATGTGCATTGCGGGGTGTTTGGTATTGCAAGTCGAAAGTGATTTCCTTGGCATTGTGATTTTAGGTGGTTGAGACTGATTTTCTAGTGTTTGACTGAGGTAGAATTGATTGACTTTTGATTATTTGTGGGTCAAATAATAAATATATAGTCGCTGCACTAAAACTGGTTTAAACTTACTCTGATTATATGATTATTTATGACTCATTCTACACGAAAATGCTTACTTAATTTGAATATGCCAAACGCTCAAATAAGCATATTCGAACACTATCTTTCGCCTGTTTTGTTTTGATTGTTCCTTACTGTATTAATTTACCCCTTTAAAACACAATGCCAAACGCCCCCTTCATGCGAGTATTGCAGGTCCAAGTCATAATAACAGGAGTGGTGGGAAAAAAAGTTATTGAAAGATTTTGATTTTTCAATTATTAACGCTAAAATGATCATAGTTAGATAAACACGTAAAAGATAACTGTATAATTACCTGACAATCATTAGCTTTAATAATCTAACTCATCTTCCTAAATCTGTAATAGTTACTTTGAAAACTTGCATCCATACACCGGTAAATTAACTTTGTATTGGAAATTGCAGTATGGAAGGTAAGAGTTCAAATGGAACAGCAGCAGTAGGAGGAGGGACATCAACTGCAGATCTTACAAGTAACGGAAATAATGTTGCATATGGAACTGTGTGGGTATGGTGTTGGTGTTATGCTATAATCCATTTACTTTGGTTAAATTTTGTGTAGATGGCATTTTGTTTCTTTAGTTTTTCCCTTTCACTATTGCTATTTGGTGATGCCAAGAGAGTTAATTTGGCATAGTCAAATGCTTGTATTCTTAAGCAATTTTTGTAATGGTATGGTGTTTGGTATTTTAGCTAAACTAGTTTGCTGGTATGAGAAATATGTTAATTGGAATATTGGACATATGACTATGGTTATCATAGTGACTTGCGATTAGAGGTGGCAATTTAGTGTGGTTGTTGGTCGAGCTGGATTGTTGGTAAACCAGGAATACTCGTGATTAGAGGTGACTACGGTTATCAACTTATCATTGCCCTTACCAACGACTTGTGTAATGCTTTAATCAAGTTTCATTGGTTTTAATTGTTTACAAGCTCTTTACTATGCCATAATAACTACTCTACAGGATCAATTGAAGTGGATTTCACATAAAATTGGAAGTTAAAAACATGAAATATGTTAAACCAAGGACTCTAAATGAGCTGGTGTCTCATTTAACTTAGAAGGGGATACTGGGTAAAGCTTTTGAGCGTCATGTGGAAGCAGTGGCGGTACTAACGTGTTTTCTTTGTTGTCCTCTTTTGAATTCAGTTTCGTGGTGTAAATTTCCCTGAAACGTATGTAAACCAGATAAACGATAAAAGGTCCCAAAATTATTAAGATTGATATTGTGCACTTTTAAATAAAACCATCATCTGTTAATATAATTCAATGGAAAGTTAATAAAGATTCCGATGGAAAATCTAAATACGTTTCAATATTAAGTTAGTCGAACCGAAAGCAATTCCAAGAAAGTACAACAATTTGCACATCAGATGCAATGGAAGTTGAGTTTCACTGTTTCAGTGTATTGTGCTCTCGTTTAGGTGGTAGAGAAACCCGAGAGCCAAATCTAATGTGGAACCTAGGTGGTAGTTGATTGTGCCTTCCTCAGTTTCTTGTTGGATATCTGGTTATGTTATGGTGCAAAAATTGCAAATGAAAGGAATGAAAAAGTTGAGCCCAACCCACATCGGCGGCCCCTTTACTTATTTCATTGTACTTCTCTTCGCATATAAAGCCACAACTTTAAGTTGGCTCATGGTTTCGCACATTTACCTTATCAAGTATGGAGGTGAGATGAATATAGATTTCATATTCTTCATAATTTCAAGAATCAATTTTAGCCACTAGTTTTTCNTAAGCGACAGAAAAACACCATCGCGATGAATTTCTTTTTAAATATTTCAGTAGACGGGCACTTTGATATACTTTCGACGAACCTTTTTTTCGAGTTTTGTTTTTGTGTTAAAATTTGCGTCTTGAAAAATCGCATGTGATTTGTATGTTAAGAATCACGTGTGATTTCACAAATCACATTTGATTTCATAAAATCACATATTATTTGAAAATAACAAATCACATGTGATTTTCCAGACGTAAATTTCAATACTTACAAAAAAATGTCGAAAAAAATTCCTCGAAAGTATATAGAAGTGCCACTCTATAGATAAATGATTTAATTCTCGTCGTGATGGTATGATTCTTTTAGCGTAACGATAAACAGTTTGCGACATATTTAATTTTGTTTAAAAAGGGTGAAAGTTTATTTATTTATTTTTTATCAAAAAATAGATGACTAGGATTAATTCATTGAATCTTTAGAGAATATTGAATCTACATTAAACTTTTCTCATGAAGTATGAACGTTATAATAAGCTTGAAGATGTTAGCCATTATTATTTCACAAAGATAGTCGAGGGGTTACACAATGGAAAATCGAAGGTTACAAAAACTAAGAGCAAACGACGATAGATCTCATACAAGGTCGAGACTTCTAACTCTTCGACCTTTAAAAGAAAGACAAAAATCAAGATGAAGTTGATGAATCTGAGTGACTAAAATCTATAGCTAACTAAACTTGAGAGTGCAGGCTTTGTGTTTGGTGTTGTTGTGAAATATGTTTGTAGATATGGCATTTCACTATGTAGAGCATGTGGTAATGAGATGAACATATTATATTTTCCTAATTGTTTAAAGAACCAGCAAATTATAGAAATTACAGTGAATATTGAAAAAAAAGAAAAATTATCCGGTTCGGGTAAAACAAGTTTAAGGGTGTAAATTAGCACAAAACATGAAAGTTTGTTACATCAAGTGCCACGAAAAATAGTTCACGTACTAAATCGGTACATTTGAAAAAGTTTGTTGCTATTGTACGGCCAAAACCCTTTATTTTATAGCTTTGGAGTAATACACGCCGTCTAAAACAATTTGAGATCGACCGAGTGGTGCTTACGAAGCTAAACGAGTTCTATAGGGGTGTGGTTGCTCCTCTTCATACGCCCGCCCATCAATATTGAGGTCTTTGTTTTCATGATTATGTTGTTCATATTGCTGTAATGTATAACATTTTTATCTATGATGTTGGTATAAACACGCAATTTTCTTGTAGATTGTTGTGCTTGTTGGTGTATATATAAAATGTTAAAGTTTGTTCGACATTGTTTGGGTTTGGTGTAAATAGAATTGTTTCGGTTGTTCTCAAGTGTATGGTTTAGATTTTGTTTGTACAATGTGTTTTGTTACACAGGTTAGAGAAAAGAACTCTGAATATATTAAAACAAAGGAATTCGGGTATGGTTTATTAAAAAAAATGTATAAAAAAATTAGTTTTGACAAAAGGTATTTGATACGGTTCTAGAACCGCACCAAAAACTTTTTCATTTTTTGAGCCGTCATTATTTGATACGGTTCAAAAAATCTACCAAAGCCCTTGAAAACCATTTTTATGTAGCACTGTGTCCAACTCATATTTCAAGATACATCACTTCATGTAGAACGGCCGGATATGAGTATATTCCACAAAAGGTGTAGATTGGCGGGAACACCCTGACTCCGGGTGCCTTTTGGCACCAGCCATTATCCACCCGACAAGAAATAGCTCCGGTAACTTTCCTGCCCTAGTGGGGCACCAACTAGAGTGAGCACGAGCCAAGACTCGAACGCCTGGGCTCTTATTCCTCAAAGTCTCTCCAATGTGCCCATAGGTTTTGAGGAGGTGAGTACCTATTTGAAGCAAATGCCAAGGATAGAACTTGAACCTGGGTCAATTGACTCAAGCACAAATTATGAGTATATAGTTACTTGCCCCTTTTTTTAATAGAAAAAACCACTGATCCTAGATAATTGTCACTCAATGTATGATTAGATTAACAAAATACTTGAATCAATTATATTTAACTTTAATGAACCTTAATTATAATCCCTCGTTTTTACAAGTAATTCTAGTATGATTAGCCTACTTATATGTTGAAATTTTCAAACTAACGTGATATGTTGCCGCTCTTAAGGGTAGCCAAGTAAGGACGAAATCGGAGCATAAAAGTAATTGGTGCACACTTTTTTTTAACAGTATAAGGAAAAACATAACATTAAAGTTGATTTTTCGTTAAAATGACTGAGCTTAGTGAACACTAAGTTCACTTTTCACTTATTGATGGACATTATTTCATATAAACTTTTCTTTTTTTTCAGACAACTAATTACTAACTGCAAACCCTAAACCCTAATACTAATAATTAACCCACTAAAATTGGCACATGCCTATAGGGGTTCTCGAAAACTTTATTCAATTCTAAACCTAACCATAGCTTATAAATTGATGTCAAACAATCATGCATGCAACCGCAGTTTCATGCGTGCTTTTAATACGTACACAGCCTGTCAGTAATGTTGATTGATTAACAATGAAACATAATACGGAGTAATATGGTTTTATGTTTTAATGGAAATGTTGCGGAGACATATATAAACAGTGTATAGATGTATCCTATAAGTAACCATAAACATTATTGTAATAACAACAATATTGACTGGCTAGTGCGGTGATGCGGTGCTCGATGCTGATCAGCTTAACCACACATGT
Source organism: Artemisia annua (assembly GCA_014162995.1). Classification (NCBI taxonomy): domain Eukaryota; kingdom Viridiplantae; phylum Streptophyta; class Magnoliopsida; order Asterales; family Asteraceae; genus Artemisia; species Artemisia annua. Next base: position 178,168 of record LBNU01025491.1, read on the forward strand.
ATGTACGCATGGTTTCTAATCTCCGAGTTTACATTTCGTTTCCGTTACTATATTGGATCTTTTGTCTATAGGCGGTTAATCTCTGATTCCTGCATCTTTATGTGAGCATTGAAATCACAAACAATGATTCGAAACAATTTGAATATTAGAAGAGAATCATGCGAACAATTAAATTACTCAAAAAGAATGAGCTAAACTAAGAGAATCATGCTAACGATTAAATTATTAAAAAAGAATGAGTTAAACTAATTAGTGGGTGGGTTAGTACTAGTTGCCCCTTCGAACCTTTCAACGATTACATAGCCATACTAAAGACTATGAACTCTAAAACAACTCGAATCTAAGTTATATCCTTTGAGGACGTCAACTAGCCAGTGGATACCAGCTGAGTAGACTTTCACTCATATGCGTGCTTTAATCTAGGATTGGATGACACTTTTATAAACAATGCACATCAATATTCTTTAGGATTCCATTGACATTTGTTTGTTGTGTTACATCATTCTACTGGCCGGTCCAACGTTGTTATTTAACCACATCTATGTCACTAACGTTTTTTTTTTTTTTTTTTTTTTTTCGAGCTTTTCAGCACACCTTACGTATGACATATATGGCTATAAATAGGTCTAAGGGAAGATCATTTAGCAAACAGCCACATATATCTACAAAAATGGGTAGACTGCAGCTTTTGGTATGTGTTGTCTTACTTTTGTTTTCACAAACGAATGCAAGAGCATTAGTTGAGAAACTTGAACATAGTAAGAGCCTAACCGCACCCTTTAGAGCCATGTTTGAGCAGAAGGTGATGGGATTAGGGTTTGAAGTTAGAGACGCTAAGGAACAGGGAAGCGGGTATGCTCCAACACGTCTGAGCCCTGGAGGACCGGACCCTAAGCACCATTGATCTTGTTCACCTATTTTCTTTATTTGGATCATTTTATCTTTGGTGTATGGCTCAAATTGAAAGTGCACAATATTGTATGTTGGAGAGTTGTGAAATTAGGGTGATTTAAGGGTAGAGTTTTTATCCACTATTCTTTAATTGTAATTTTATGTGGATAAGAAGTCTACCCCAAAAATAACATAAGTATCCTTGTTAATGAAAATTCATAAACTAAGTAAATTCTAGTGGCTGTCTTGTAATGTGGACATTTACATATAATCTTCACTTTTTTACATTTAATTTTGAAAACATACACACACATGTGTGTCTGCGCGCTGTGTGTGTCGTGTGCTAAGTAATATCTTTTATCCCTTGGCTGGTGGTGTTTAGTTTGTTGTATGAAGTGTCAATGGCCTAGAATCAATCGTTGCGAGAAAGAATTGGACTTACCAGCCATCATCACTCTTATTCTAGTTACCCCATTGTTAAATCTTCAAAACAAACACGCCTGCCCCTCAGTGTTTGTTGTGATACATTTTTTAAATGGGCGCCATGTTTTATTCAGCAATAAGCAAGATCCTAGTGAAAATAATATAATGAGATTACTAGGAATTCATACAAGCTAGCCATTCTAGGTTCGGTTATTCTAATAGTTCAAATCGGATCTTGTTTACTAGATTTATTAACAATCAAAAGAATTTTGGTTTCTGTAAGGCCATATAACTGAAGTTGTGGTTTGTTGTGTTACTAGTTATTTTAGTTTTTGCGAGGTTAACATTTAATTAACTAGTGTAACAGTGAAGAATTAGAAGATAATGCATATTCCATGTTGCAACCCTTGCTTCTAGTATACCAATATGGATGGAAGTCATTGAACCATAAAGAATTCATATTGGTAACGGTTTTATTTTAACGGCAATTATATTAAAACTAGAAAACTAGCAAGATGCTAGGTGATATTACATACCCCATGCCAACAACATACCGACAAACAAGCAATATTTCACTACAAGAAATTAGTAAAGTTACTTCCAGTTAATCCTAAACTTTTCATAACCAAAACATTCATCGATCATCTTCCAGTTAGAAAACCTTTTTCAATACGGTAAGAACTAAATCAATCAGGCTAATGCAGATATACATAAAGAAACCAAAACTGAAGACTATAGAACCATCCTTCACTATTCCATGTTTACTTAACTTTGTCATATTTCAGAAACAAAAAGAAGCGCAACCCCCCCTTTTCGTGTTATGGTATATGCAATATCTGAACTATGTTTCTAAAACGATTTTTTTAAAGAAAAACTTACCTTCTGTCCTTCTGAACACTAACGTGGGAGGATCCGGCCAACAACAATGAAACAACGAAGGCCTGAACGTTGTTGTTCAAACAACCATATGAACTATTTGGAGATATAGGAACGAGTTACTCTTTGACCTTAAATCACCGAGGAAAGATCACTTGGAGAAGATATAAAGGTCATCTCTCATGCTTGGATACTTCATAGGGACAGAAAAGTGACCCCATTGCGATTAGATTAGATTAGTAAACCTGTCAAATCTTGTATTAATTTGTTGTAAAATTGATTTTCTACCTCCTTGCTAGTATTTAATTCCATATCTTCTTTCGCCTTTCGAAAAAATTGAAAAGAAAAAGATGGAAGACCTGAAACATGTGTTTTAGATAATTACATGGACGGGTTAGTGTAGACCGGGGAGGGCCATGACCCTCCCAAAACTTTGAGGTTTACTTATATTTGCTTAAAGTAAATACAACTTTGGCTCTCTCAATTTAAACGATATAGCACTCAGTCTTCCTAATAAATTCACCCAAGTTCCGTCTATGGATAATTACATAGCTAACGTATTAAGTTGCAACACAAGCTTTACATGCGACTAACAATAGTTGTGATAGCTCGGTAACTAATTGGCTTTTTCAAGTGTTTGTTAAGGAAACCCTTGTAGCAAACATCTCTACTAGAAAAGCCGCAATCACCATTGATCTCTTACCAATGATTATGCAAAGGTTGGTAAAAGTAGCATTTCCCGACGCCTATACCTATGAAATTCTTTAGAATCGAAATAGGAGGAAAGAAAGATAAGGTGGCAACAAAACGATTTTGAAGAGTGGAAACGTGAGAAATAATATTAAACTCATTCTCGTACTTGCTTAAAATGGCACATTATGGCTATATATATGCTTTACTAGTTTTGGTATATTCTTGTAATATTCGTCTTTGAGGTCTAGCACGATCACTTAAAATAATTTCAAAAAATAAGCACTTAGGTAAAATAATTTTAGCAATATAAGATTGTTGAATAATTCGTTTCGTTTATTATAATCATACGATATTGATATTTAAATATACCCTATAGCTCCAATGCACCACAGGATATATTTGGCAAAAAATACTGGAGATGTTGCTGAAAAAAATTAAAATCAGTTAATTTGTGAAAAATAATCTTCATAATCTTTTAAAAGCTGGTTTTGAAAATTTATTTTTTAAAAATATTTTACAATCTTAGTTTGCCAGATAAGTATTATTTTTTGACCAAAGCTTATTTTTCAAAAAATAATCTTAAGCTTGATCCATAATCTCTCGCACCAAACATGCCCCCAAAGCCAATAACCGAGCTTGGGCTAATTTATATAATATACCTATCTAATACCCCCGCAGTTAAAGCGAAAGTCTTTGATTCAACTCGAGTTAAACTTGGCAAGAGGCGATAAATCTTTAAAAGTGGCGGAGCATTCTTATACTTTGAGAACCTTGATATGAAAATTCTTGTTGTAATGATCTTCTACCTGAGAGGGTTCTAAGCTAGACTTGACTCATAATCGTTTTATTATTATTATTATTATTATTATTATTATTATTATTATTATTATTATTATTATA
>LBNU01025491.1:182210-203706 GCA_014162995.1 Artemisia annua
AACGAACGGCGGCAAGTGCGTATAAGACATATCATGCAAACGATATAATTCAACCATTTGATTCACGGCAAACAATCGACAACTAATCACACGATTTTTTTTCTCTGTTTTTTTCTTCTTCATCTTCGACCAAACTCTTGATAATTTAGAAATCAAAGGAATACTGAAAACATTGTATTATCAGATTCACTAAATAAGAATGATTAAATAGAAAATACAAAGACAAAACGCTAAGTGCTATTAAACGGGTCTAAACAAGTGAACCAGGCATATAAGCCTTATTAGCTAACAACGATAACGTACATGCGTTTCTACACAACACATTATTCACTCGTCTTGATTCATTCTTGTTGACAATTTTCCAAATCAAACTTAGAATTTCAGTTCAGCAAATGTTTACACAAGCATTACTTCAAATTGCTTAATCATTGATTTTGTTTCTCATGGACTTCATTGGTCTTTGTGTTACGTAGTATTTAAGATGGCATATCATGGTTTGCCATTTTCATGCTTGTTTTGGTCATTTGGTAACTAGATGCAAGACCGTCTGATGAACGAGCTACCATCGGTTTTATTACATAATGTTACGCATAAAAGGCACAAAAGTGTGTTTAACAATTTAAATGAGCAAATGATTTGAACTTATATGGACTACTGAATAGGGGTGAGCAAACAAAACCGAGAAAACCGAAACTGAACCGAAAACTGAAAAAACCGAACCGAAAAAACCGACCGAAACTAAAAACCGATGGTTTGATTTTTTTTTTTTCAAAAACCGAAATATACAGTTCGGTTTCGGTTTTCATCCAAAAACTTAACCGTAAAAACCGAACCGAACCGATTTTATTATATAATAATATATAAATAGTATAATATGAACAAATAACTAAATAAAACAAATTTATAAATTCATATTCATTTTGTGGGTAGATTTATAATATATTTATCTTAACGTTTATGTTTATATGCGTGTTTGTCGTGTCATGTGTTTACTTGAGAATATATCAATAAATATATAACGATGATCATACTATGTGTATGTTCACTTGCATGTGTGTGTCTCATCTATATGTGTGTAATTATTGAATTATGTAATAAACATTATTATGCTTATACTGACAAAGAAAAAAGTAAATAAGAATAACCAATTTTCTATGTAACACAAGTTTGTTGGTATAAATTTACTATTCCCAAATATAAACAGTTAGAAACCGAAAAACCGAATCGAAACCGATGATAAACCGCAAAAACCGAACCGCCAAAAACCGAACGGTTTCGGTTATAAAAACCGAACATTTTGGTTCGGTTTCGATTTTAGCCAAAAACCGACCCAAACTGAACCGTGCACGCTTAAAGAGATATGATTTGTTTGATTTATCATTTATTTTTAAATGCTTAAGATGGCGTAGTAGGGGATTGTGGTGTTAAATTTGTTAAAAAGAAAAATTAAAAAATGTCATGTAAATAAATACGTACATACTTTTATTGTGTTTGGGTGTATATTATATTTATTATATTTGGTTGTTTTTCATTATGTATTATATTTTGGTAATGTGTGTTAACGATGATTTCAACTCGCGCTTTGCGGCGAAGCGTTTGTATGCAATTGTATTGCATGTGTGTGTGAAGAGTAAATTTTTAATGGAAAGAAAAGAGCTTAGCAGAGATATCTTCGGCTTGGCTTACGAACTAGTGGGCTTCTAACCATTACCAGACCGCTCTTGAAAATCCCAGTTTGTACTCAGCTTACTTCCAATCAACATAGGTGTATCCACTAGCAAAAAATAAAATAAAAATAGAAATGGATTAAAATCGGCATATGAATAAATTGGGTCAGATGCCTTCTCGCAAGTTTTAACCCGTATCATTATCAATAAAACTACTCTTAATTGTATATTCATAAGATTTTGGGCCCGATAACAACTACGACATGTTGGCCCAAAATTCTCTCAAGTTTTAACCCATATCATTATCAATAAAATTACTCTTAATTGTACATTCATAAGATTTTGGGCCCAATAACAATTACGACATGTTGCTCCAAAAGATGTGTCTATCATATAGTGATGAAAATTGACATAGTAAAATCTGGTGAGCACTTATATGTGATTGTTACATGCTCTACTTGCTATACCAGACTTGTATCTATGTATGATTATTTCCTGAATCACTAGAGATTATATTCGATAAGTGTGGAGAGTTTGGCGAGCTCACTGTAAACAAATATATCTCAGACGCCAGATCCTTTGGATTTAACTAGCCGGATCCCTTTTGAAAAGGAACCGGCAAATCCGGCCAAACAGAAAGAATTTTATACCCCTTATTATCACCCTTAACCTTCCAAACCTTATTACACTAGTTATCCATCTCCTACGAGTCACATTTGAGCTGAACTTAAGGTTAGTAGCTCTTTTGAACCTTTAGGAATAACTTAAGTTTCTTCAGAGATGTTTATGATTTATTATCTCCAAGATAATCACCATTTGCCAGTACCACTTCTTGCATCACCTTTCTCTAAACATAATACACTTACTACCATAATAAATAATTTTTTCACAAATTTATTTCAACCATTTCAATTCAAAATGCTCTAAAATCAATCTTTTAATTCTTATAATTTTTAAATTTTCCATTTCACCTTTCCTTGAATCCTACAATCATTAAACACCTAGTGATATGATTATCTTCACCCTCAATCACTTATTGGTCTTCTTTGGCTTTTTTACTTTTCTCTAAAGTCCATTAATGGCAACCCCTTATCATTAGTTTTAAACCACTCAGGATTTTCTCATTTAAGACACCTTCTCACACTTATTACAACAGGAACATAGAGCTGCAATAGCTAGATCCTAATCATTTTTCCCTCTCATCTGTTAACCGGATCCCTCAACTAAAGCTAGCCAGATCCTTGTTGAAAAGGATCCACAGACACAGGTATAATCACTTATAGCCTTCTAAAACTCAACTTTATCCATTCAAACACTCCATATTGCCTTTAATAAATCTCCTAGAAGATTGTATCACTGTAGTTGACATTGGTGCATGCAAATCATTGCATTTCAAAGGATTTTAGTGGTTTAGGATTTAACTCATTCACTTAATCATTCACTATATAAACCACTTGTGTTTATGCTTCAAAACCACATATAAACTCACCTCAAAACATGACTAAAGCACCAAGTGCAAGATCATCCACTAAAAGCCTTCCAAAAAAACCGCACGTATTGTGTATGAGATATCCTCAATCGAAACCTCACCCATTAAGACACCCTCTACAAGAACACCTCTTTCAAACAATATCCAAACCCCTCCTTCTAATGAACCAACTTCACCACAACCTGCTTCCACTAAACCAACATTACCACAACTTTCATCCTTTTTTTTATCTCCCAAAAAAGTAATTCATCATCTTGAAAAATTAAGACGTAATTTCATTTAGGGTAGCACAACTGATTCTAACAAAATGGATTTGATAGCTTGGTATAGTTTTTGCTCTTCTACCAATCGTGGAGGACTTGGTGTTAGGCTATCTTTTTGCCTCATATTTAGCCTTGTTGGTTAAGTAGTGATGGTGGTTTCACAACGAACCTAATGCTCTTTGGAGACATGTTATCACTTCCAACCATGCTCCTCATAGTAGGCTCGATTCTACCGCTCAGTGTTCATCACCTTTGAGTCCTTGGATAAATCTTATTTACTTGGACAAGCATCTATCTAGCGTAAACACAAGTCTTAAAACTATCTTTATTAGAAGGGTGGATGACGGCTCAAGCTTTAGCTTTTCGAATGATTCTTGGCATGGTGAAACATGTCTAAAACACATGTTTCCTAGACTATTCCGGTCAGAGATTAACAAAAACCGTAAAATTATTGACATATGCATTTCAAGTAATGCGCTTCTAAGCCGCACATTCCATTGGCGTAGGCAAATTAGGGGAAGTTAATCAAAAACTCTACTCGTTCTTTGCATACGAAGGAGATTAGGTGAAATAAATCCCTCCCAATATAGGTAAATATCCATTCATAGAGGCTTCATTCAGACAGTTTGCCTAACTATTATAACCTTTATAGCGATTAGGTAGATCTTCACTCACTGGATATTTGTTTTGTGATAGGGCCATTGAAACATCACAACACCTTTTCATTGACTTTCCTTTAGCGACTCATCTATGAACCTCGATCACGGCTTGGTGGGGGTTTAAAGATTATCCAAAAATCCCGTGTGATCTTCTATCATAAGGGACAAAGTAGATCTAACGGATTAAATCAAGACTTTTTGATGTAGTGGTGCAAACAACGAAATAGGTTTTATGGAGATATAGGAACCGCCCTTCCTTTATTTAAAGCCTCTGAGAAAAGACATGCTAATAAAAGAAATCAATGTTTTATCTCAATCGAGGATTTCACATAGGTATAGGGCTTTAAAACATAATTGTTTAGATTGGTTGTTGAATCCTACTATATCTTGTATTAACTCTTTGTAGTTTTGTTATTCTAGCTTTTTGCTAGTTTCTTTTTAATGAAATGCCGTTTAAGAAATAAGTTAGTGACCGTGATGATCTAAGAAGGAAGGGATGATGCATTACATATTTAGTAACTCATAAAATAGCTGGATATAGTTTAATAAGAAATTTTGTTTTGAAAATGAATTTTAAGACTACTTTTTGATGAATGGCGGAGATATATGGTAATTATTAGGACGGAGTAGAACATGGTAATTGTTGGTTTTTATGTGTGTGATTACCTTATCACACTTTATTACCTCGGTGCCCGGATGACATGCACTTTGATATGTGAGTAAATTTGGTTTATGTTTGTTTATTTTTAAATAAAATATTTTTCATTTTTTTTATAAAGTGGTCTAATCCATTTAATATGCTGCATCTAACACAATAATGAATAATTACATTTAGTGTATAATAAAATTTAAATAAAAGTGCTCTAAACTAAAAAGTTTATAACTTACTTTCTCCGTCACATTTGAAGTGTTCACATAACTATATTTATGTGTCTCAAAAATTGTGTTCGTTTGCAGCAAATTAAAAATGATTATTTATCATTTTGCCTCTCACTACACCATTCTGGACCTATAGCGACAACGCAATGTTGTCACTAAAAGTGCGAAAGTTGTCACTATAAGTATATTTGTGACAACATGTTGCCACTAAAAGCGTTGTCACGATAAGCGCGTCGCAATAAGTTATTGTGACAACATTTTACACCTATCGCGACAACAGGTTTGACCAAAAGTTTGACTTGTTGACTCGTATCCTTGTTTGTGACAAACCTTTTAGCGACAACTGTTGTCACGAAAAGTTGGACTTTCATTAACGGAATTCTATTGTGACAACCTTTTAGCGACAAACATTTGTCACGAGAAAAAAATATTAAAAATGTATTACCACTTATAGTGACAACATTTCTTAGTTGTAGCGACAACATGTTGTCACTAAAAGTCAACCAGCTAGGCTGCTTTTGTCGCTTTTTCCCAGGTTTTCCGACCCTGTTTTCCAGATTTTTTCGCAACCAAATTTCCCAGATTTTCAAATCAACGAAACCAATAACTAAAGCAAACTACATTCCATAAAATGTTCAAAGACTACATGGTTTAACGACTTAGTTCGACGACATAAACGTAAATTATTCAACATCATAAACATAAATTGTCCAAAACAAAATAAATGTAAATTGTTCAACACCATAAATTGTTGATTTACTCACTTGCGGACTCGGCCGCATCCTCTTCTTCATCAACATCCATAAAGAGTGAGGGTTCAAGCTCGGGGGCGGTGGCAATCAATGATGTTACGGTCCGCTAATTGATCATGTAGGTTCATAACATGCTTTCGAGTATTTGTCACGTACCTCGCTCTATTTGAGATTGAGTCATTTGTGGTACTGGAGCGGGGTGGGAGCGTACAGAAAAAGACGACGAATAACTACCTGCCAACACCCTACCTCGTCCCGGGTTAAACCCTCGTTTAGCTCCCAAGACTCGTGCTACAACTGTCACGTACCTCATCAGTGAGTTGCTCTTCTTGACCCTGTTGGCCCTCTCTAATCTCTAGCATCCGATTCTGTAAAGTCAGAAAACGAGTGAAATGGGACAAAATGAGTCAAAACTGGTGAAATAAATCAAAGATGTTAAACGGATGATTCGAGATTATATCGGTATACATAAGATGTTAAACGGATGATTCGATGTGATATCGTTATACAAGACATGTTAAACGGATGAGATGATTATAAGATGTTAAACGGAGATATCATTATACAAGACATGTTAAACGGATGAGTCGAGATGATATCGTTATGTATAAGATATTGAACGGATGATTCAATATGATATCGTTATACAAGACATGTTAAACTGATTAGTTGAGATGATAACGTTATACATGAGATGTTAAACGGATGAGTCGACATGATATCGCTATACATGACATGTTAAATGGATGAGTTGAGATGATAACGTTATACATGAGATGTTAAAGGGATGAGTCGTTATGATAGCGCTATACAAGACATGTTATGTAATTCGTACGCTTTAATTTTTGAACTTTTATCGATACGTAATGTAATTCGCACGCTTTAATGTTTAAACGTTTGTCGATTTGTAATTCGTATGCTTTAAAATCATTTAGAAAATCATTTTAAAATATTTAATTTTAATCATATATTAACTTAAATTATTTAATTTTAATTATATATTAAATGAAAGTATTTATTTTTTAATTATATATTAAATGAAAGTTTTTAAACTTAAATTAAATTATTTTTAGTTAATTACTTTTTTTAACGGCATTTTTTTTAATTAATTTCTAACATTTTAAAGTTAGTTATAATTAATTTAATTCATTTTTAAACTAACTTATAACATTTTAAAAGAATTTATAACAAATTTGAATCATTTTTAAATTATTTATAAATAACTAAAATCATATTTAATTAATTTATAACATTTTAAAAAAATTTATAATTAGTTAAAATTATGTCTCAATCTTTAGTGACAACATTTCTCGCGACAACATGTTGTTACGAAAGGTTTAGGCGGCAAATTTCCCCCCAAATCACCAAATTCTTTAGTGACAAGATTTATCGGACAACATTAGTTGTCGCTACAAGTTTAGGCAGTAATTTTCCCCCAATTTTTTTTGTCCCAAAACTTATAGTGACAACGTGGTTGTCACGAAAGATAAAAGTCAAAAGTCAACAATATCAAAAGCTTTTAGTGACAACACGGTTGTCACTACAAATCAAAATGTTGTCGCTATAAAATATAGTCAAAATTTATAAACCAGAATGCCTCTATTTTGTCCTGTAGTGATTCTTTTGTGACAACATGTTGTCACAAAAAGAAAAATGTTGTCGCGAAAAGTTTTGGTTAAACATGGTTGCCAGAATACCATTTTTTTGTCGTTTAGTGGACTTGTCGCGACAACATGTGTTGTCACGAAAAATTTTTCGTCACAATAGGTCTAAAATGGTGTAGTTCTTTTACCCTTATTAACTTATCATATTTGCATTTAATTGACGTCCTTAATGTATGAGTAAAACTAACATTTTGTTAGCTTAAAACTACATTTATTATGCATATTTCAAACTGTAGAATTTCCTTTCCGTGAACACTTAAAATGCGACAAAATGAGTAACTATTTTAGAACATCATATATGCATTATATATATATGTCATTATAGATTAACATATACCTATACATTACATATAAATTATAAACATATAGAGAGAATCATGATCAAATGATCCTAAACGTGAGGAAAAAAACATATTTGATCACGTTGACTCACATCTTTATACGTATAGATTAGATGTTTCTGTTGGTAAATTCAATACAAACTGATGACTGAAAATAATAGACTTGAGTGTGGATTTAATAAGTTTGTAGAATGATTTGGAAGCTTTATATTTACATATAAGATTTTACGAAAATTGTTATCGAAAGCTAGATTTTGTTAATTTGAATCACAAGTCATATCGAATTAACTAAACAAACCTTTTTACATTGAGAAAAAAAAAAAAAAAAAAAAAAAAAAAAAAAAAAAAAAAAAAAAAAAAAAAAAAAAAAAAAAAAAAAGTGAATCAAAATTACAAATTGCGTTTAAGTATGATGTAAATCAAAGTTAACTCGGTTTTCAAAACGTCAAATAATCCAAGTCGTTGGGTGAATAACAACCACATCGAATTTTTATTTTATATTATTTTATTATTATTTTTTTTTGGAATCGAAAACATCAGATGAAGTGTAAAGAAAGAAAGAAGATGACCGATGATGACACGATGCCTAGTTACACGTAGACCCACATGTATGTGTCTATGTGTATACACATACATGCACATGTATATATACATTCATCTATAAAAAAATATAAAGGAGATCAAAAGATGACTCGTTACACGTACGCCCACATGTGGAATAAGTCCTTTTTGTGATTTGTTAAATCCATAGCGCCGTCAACCCATGATGGAATGTCACCTTCAACTTTGACCCCAAAAATATGACCCCATTAATCATCATGATAATGCGGCGCACCGTGGATCAGGTATTATAGTATTATCCATATGTTGTCTATCTGACAATCTGATGTGGTTTCAAAAGCAAATAAAATTAGGGTTTTGCCAAGAGCTATATTTAAGAACATATGTAATTAAGTGAAAGATTAAATTTAAGATTACAATGGTAAACTCTATTGATAATTTGACAGGTGATTGTTGCACTTTTCTTAATATGCAGAAAAACATTATCTTTCTAAAATGATACTCTAAATTAATTTTGGTTAGCTGGAGGTTACATGAATACAACTCAAATAAAAACCAACATACAAAGCTACGTAGCATTGAAACAGGAACACAGTCACGGATATGATGCATGAAAAAACAGATTCACAACTTACTTTAACTCTGACTCAATTTCCGATCAAGAGATTGTTTTTTGACATCAAGAAAACACAAGTAAGAAATTAGGATCAATTCCAAAAAAATATTGTACGGTAGACTCAAGCTCGGTATGTGAGCTTAAATGATCTAGATATTACGAAACGAGGGCTTTCAACTTCAAAATGTATTGACCACACAGGGATCGTCAAGTGACAACAAACTTTGTAATTATTATCACTAAAGTATGTGAGATCTGGAAATTAAGTAAATGTTGCTGCTCAATAAAAAAACACTATGTATGTACTCGTCATGCCAATCTCCTCACAAATTATCTTTCACTTGGATGTCAAGTGGATGTATAAATTTTCTCTTGAAGTAGTTTAACAACCTTTGTAACACTCATTTGCAACTAGCTCCTTGTTAGTTTCTAAATGCAAATTATCACAAGAATCATTTAGTAAAACTAAAAAGGACTTGTAACACAAAAATTCAGTACCGGGTGCATTTTAGGAAAGTTCGGTATATTTGAAGTAGTTTACATTACGTAAAGATAAATCTATATATTTCCCATGTACCCTGGAGAACCACTCGATGTTTAGAAAAGAATTAGAACAAAACAAAACAACCCTATACGACCTTTTTTTTTTTTCATCAATCTCCTTCAAAACATTTTGCTTAAATTACTAACCAAAAAACTAAAAGGTATTAAATTATCAGTTCGTTCATGTATCTGTCATAAGTAATCTAACAATTCCCATAAATTAAGAAAAATGAAAGATTGTTTATCAAAAAGAACAAGAATAAATAAAATAAGTGGTTGTCTAGGAATCTTGATCTTTTAACATGAAACGCAACATAAAGAAATAAAAACGGTTTGGATAAGCAAATGCTCAGATGCCATCACTGTCACCACATAATTTTAGTTGGTTTTCGGTTGATATACCTTTTCTATTAACTACTGAGCGTTGCCAAAGAACGCAGATTTAGGATTTATTTATTAAAATGCGCATCTTTCTATTATTGAACGTGCATCTTCTTTCTATATTTTCAAACCCGTTCGATAGACGAGGTTATTCCAAGATAAGAACAATTAATTAGTAAACGACATATATTTCTTATTATAATATAAAGCACAGGGCCGTCCCATCGATTTGGGGGGCCCAGTGCAAAATCATAAATGAGGCCCCTATAATCCAAGTCTTTCACTCTTATTGTATGTGGCCTAAAGTTTGTCTTTTATTTTTTGTATGTGGCCCGGTTCAACTTTGATAATATTTAACAAAGAAACTAAAAATTCAAAACGTTTATATACAAAACTATAAATATTAATGGATGTATACTAAATTGGGGGCTCCTTACAAAGGGGGGCCCGGTGCGGTTGCCCCACTTGCACATGCTAATCGCCGCCACTGATAAAGCATGAAACACAAAGCAAATAAAATATCATTACGATTGCTTAATAGGCAAATATATGTAAAAATGTGTCATAACATATTATGTTAAAAGCTAACAACTTGATATCTTAAAAACTTATTTTCATGTTAATTAATTCATACATTCAATAATTATAATCCCATTATGAATATTCGTATAAGTATTCACCTCCAACATGATTTTACACAAATAATGAGCGTTTTATGTATGCAGAAAACTATATACACGTATTTGTTTTACTCATGACGGAAAGACGAACATAACAAATATAATTTCGTATATTAAAAATAGTAATTAGTATACTGTAGGGGTGTAATCGAGTGAAGCCGAGCTCGAGCTTGACCGGGGTTAAGCTTGGCTTGATCATTATAAGGTAGCTTGAGCTTGTCTTGATAGTTTGAAAAGCTTTAATCATCCAGGCTTGAGCTCGACTCGGGTAAACCTTGAGCTCGACCTGAAAAGCTAGAATTCATATATAAACGTTAAATTTGATAGTCAAACTCATCAATAAATTTAAGAATCCATGTGATAAACTCGAGAGAAAAGAACTTATACAAAATATTCGGGAGAATTAGGTTTTAGGTGGTCATCCCGCACATATTTAATTATTATATCAACATTCACATTAGTTTCTAGTTATCTATATAAATATGTATACTAAAAATATATATATTTCTTGAAAGCTTGATAAAAGCTCGAGCTCGAGCTATTAAAAGTTCGAGCTCGGCTCGTTATGTGTTTCGAGCTTGTTTATAGGGTTTGGGCTCGGGTTTGAGCTCGATAAAAGCTCGACTCGATCGAGTCAAGCTCAAACTCGAGTTCGAGTTGCTTGATAAATTGCACTCCTATAGTATAGTCTTCGCAAACATTTTTTTTTAATTATATTTTAAATATAAACCCAATTTAAATTTTAATGGTTAAAGGGTGTAAAATAAAACTTTTGTGAAATATGTTTGGAAAGTGAATAAAAATTATTTTACAATTATGTTCATATTTAATATATATATTATTTTCACATTTTTCACCTTTACATGACATACCATATATTCTTGTCATGTTACATATGACATATTTTTGTGTAGTTAAATTTATAATTTTGCCCCCTTAAAATAATACATTTCAAATACCAACGGGCCTCTGGTCTAGCGGTATGGAGATTTTACCCTCCTATACAAGGTCTCAAGTTCAAGTCTTGTATAGGATGATAGGGATTTCCTCCCGTGTGCGTAAAGGGAAGGGTGTCATTGCCTTCTGCGTTGGACCTAACCTAGTTGTGTGGGCTCGCTACGTCTTCTGGACTAGGGGCCATTTAGCCACAATTGCCGTTAAAAAAAAATAATACACTTCAAATAATACACTTCAGAATAATATACTATAAATTCTGTTAATCTTTTTATTGATTTTGTCCTTTCTAGTTAATTCCAAGAACTTATTACACATATTTTATAATTTAATAAATTTGGGTTGTCAAACTTAATATAACACATAATAATACAATCTAAAACAACAAATATTCCAAATCTTTTGTCTTTTAATAAAAAAAAGAAAAAGAAAAAGAAAAAGTACTATAATCATTTTTTAAGGAGGTATGACTAACATCCACTATTTTTAATAAACATCTATTAAATTTTTAAATTTCCATTGCAATGTACACAAATGTGTGCCCGGTAGGTATACCCAAGACATATTAGAAATATACTTTCATTACCTTATACTAGCAGGATACCCGCGCGTCGAAGCAGCGGGTACTCTGAAATAAAATTTTTCGATGAATAATGTATTTTAGTTTATTATGTTCTTTTTGACAATAAATTTACGGATATCAAGAATTTCGTATAGCTTGTGCCCGTTCGGACTCGAACTCGTTGGCCCGTGCCTGTTCGGGTTCGAGCCCATTTGGTCCGCGCCCGTTCGGGCTCAAGCCCATTTGGCCCGTTATCCGTTCGGGCTTGAATATTTGTATAATATGTTTTAATATTTGTAGTAGTGAAATTTAATGCAGGAATTGCGTTAAATTTGGTTGTACAATATGCTTAATAATTTGTATTTCTTATGTATGGGGTGTTTTAATAACTGTATTAATTGTATTTATTGACCAGTTAAATAATTGACTACATTAAATAGCATTAATATGGTGTTTTGTTGTACACTATGCTTCTTGTCTCGTACGTTTGAAAATTATGTGCATTAAAGTGTTGTACACTATGTTTCTACTCTTGTAAGTAATAGTCATTATAGTTATTAATAACATTGACCACTTTAATAGCATTAATGTTGTAAGTTTGAAAATTACATCATGCTTATTTGTTGTACGCTATGCTTATTTTGTTGTAAATCTGAAAATTGGTTACAGCTATTGTACATTTTGCGTAAATGGTTGTAATTTTTGGTGAAGGGATGTTTTTAATAGCATTAATGTTGTTTGATAGAATTTTGGTCTTAAAAAGACACCATGATTTATTTTGTTGTACAATATGCTTACTTTGTTGTAATTCTGAAAATTGGGTGCATTAAAGTGTTGTAAATCATGCTTAATTTCTTGTAAGTCTTAAAATTTTGGAGAGAGTCATTCATGCTTTATATGTAGTATAGATTATAAGATAATAGTCAAGTTATTTTAAAAACTAACAAAAACATAGAGATTGAGCGATCATGAGAAGCATTTTAATATCTTTTCGATAGAGGACACCTTAATATACTTTTGACAAAATTTATTTTTTTGATTTTCATTTTGTTGTAACTTTTAGTGTTAAAACTTGTATGATATATATCACATGTGATTCATCCATGGACGGACCATTAAACGCATGTAGTAAAATGAACATAGCTTTTTATATAAGATTCAAAAAGTTTCACCATTTTTTTTTACTATAAACTAGACATACATCTATACTACTTTATAATATATTTGAAACATTCCTATAATGGAAGGGTAAGAATTTTGAGCAACACACTTACTAATAATAGAAAATTAAGTTACATCTGAAAATTAAATGTCATAAATTTATAGACTTGTAACAATCTACTAAATATCTAATAGATTTTTTTCTAAAACACCTCTACAATGGCAAATACATGTTATTAACTAGACCAGACCAACGGGTTCAACCAGTTTATCCGAGAATCAAAGTCACCACCAGTTCGACTAGCTAATAAAAGTCGCACGAAAACAAACCTAAGAGAACCGTCGAAACTAGTAAAACGGATGAATCGGAACGGATCGGGATCATTTCTTCATATTTTTAGGTTAAACAGCTCGTCATCATTATTTTGTTGGTTTCTAGACTTTAATAACATGGTACATACCGCCGCAACGCGCCAATACCCTGCTAGTAGGTGTCTAACCATATACAACACATTATAATTTGAAACTTAAATAAGAGAAATTAATTAATTCATTGAAATTGGAAAAAAATAGAAATTTTTTAATTCACTTTTGTTGTTGTGGTATTGATAATTTGCACTACAAAATCATATGTGACCAGCGGCGAATTCTAAACTTGTCGGGCCCTATCTATTACATCTCTCAAGCCCCGAAGAAAACTCTAATGAATCAAGTATGAAGGGGTCAAGCGGTTCGGGTTTTCGGTCGGTTCCCGTTCACCTTCCCCCTCATAGTCCACTAGTGGGTAGGGTGGTAAACTACGACCAGAGGGATCGAAGCCCACGGNTTTTGAACAAGAGTATGATGACTATGATGATTATGCGAACCAGGTGTATGATCTTCCCGGTAATTTGGATGCTTTTAATGCCATGTATGGTACCAAGCTTCAAGGCCCTAGGAAGTAATTCATTTCATTGTTCTTGTTATCATTGAGTTGTGGTTTGATTTCTAGTTTTTAGAAATTAGGAAGTATCTTGTTATGTAAGCTTTTAGCCTATGTAACGGGCTGAGATGTGGGACTTCACCCATAACCATTGTACTTAAAAGTTTTTTGGTTAATATATTTACCAGGGTGCAAGATTACTCCCCTTTACCCAAAAAATAATTTGAAACTTAAATAAGAGAAATTAATTAATTCATTGAAATTGGAAAAAAAATAGAAATTTTTTAATTCACTTTTGTTGTTGTGGTATTGATAATTTGCACTACAAAATCATATGTGACCAGCGGCGAATTCTAAACTTGTCGGGCCCTATCTATTCCATCTCTCAAGCCCCGAAGAAAACTCTAATGAATCAAGTATGAAGGGGTCAAGCGGTTCGGGTTTTCGGTCGGTTCTCGTTCACCTTCCCCCCTCATAGTCCACTAGTGGGTAGGGTGGTAAACTACGACCAAAGGGATCGAAGCCCATGGAGCGGTAGGCTATGCCGGAAATAGAGAGAGCAATTGTGAGAAATAGCCATTCTAGAACAATCATTTGATCTGTTTCGTTCTTTGACTGGTGTGAGTTATAAAAACTCTTGTATTATTATTCATTTGAATAGACTACACTTGTTTATGGCATGAGTTTATTTTGTCCAACTTTTATGCATAAACTATACTTATTTGTAGTTCGAAAAAAAATTGCACTTATTTAAATGTCTAGCTATTATGCGTGACATATGGTTAAAAAGTTTTGGATGTGTAGTTTGTAAAGAAAAAAAATGGTGAAACCTTTGGATTTCTATACTGAGATAGTTTTATTTTTATTGGTGACATTTTTGCAAACTTGATTTATTATTATCCTTTTAATTCCTTGTCGAATAATTAATTGGAAACGCAAAATAAAAACTTGGATAATTAGATAGTAAAAAGAGAAATTCTATTTCATCATACTAGTTCCTCCTACTTTTATTCCTACTCACAGGATCCTGACAAGTGTCAGAGTGAACGATTTGGATGCGGAGAGATAATAAGTGGAGAAAAAATATAAAATATTATTGTGTGTAGGAGGATACGTAGAAGGATAATGTAGGAGGATATAGCAAAACTCTAATAAAAAAGAAGGTGCACATGAAATGACAAAAATATTCCATCTAGGATGTTCTGTCTGAGTAAGTATATTAATGCAATCATTCTTAAACATGTTCAACCCACCAGTGTCGGGCAACCACTCCGGTCCCTTTAACCAACGTTGGACCAATGTGGGGCGGCACCCAAAAATACATATATAAATTCAAGGAATTTATAAATACTGAAAATATTGATAAAAATTACTAAATATAGGACATCGGAAATGCACTTTCTTGTTGTTTCACAAAAACGTACATGTATATGCATACATTGAACAAAATTACATAACAAAGACTTTTTGTAAACATATAAAGGTGATATATCTTATGTTATATTTCACTACAAGAACCAGGAAAACTGGCTACAAGACTTTCGCCCTGCGACACATTGTCGTCGCTCGTCGGCAAATAGCACTAAATGACAGAAACTTCGCTTGACCGAGACAAGTGTGCACTGAATTTTCTTCTTTATAAAATCCCGACGACATGTCATAGGCATTTTATTGGTCAAATTTATGCATGTTTACATGAAATATACAAAGATGCGGTAAAACAAAAATGTACATTATACGATATTATTTTGATAGAGAAATAACTGAAATATAATATAGAAAGCCATTATATAAATATAGTTCCTTAAAAACGCTCTAGCAAGAGATTAGAGATAAATGAAAAACGGTTGCATGGTATTTTTGGATCGTTAATTAATGATCTCACAATTTACGATTTGATTTTCTATCCTATGAAGGATCCAATGAGTGACAAATAAAGATGACTACTAGTGTATCACTCTTACGAGTTTCAAGTCAAAGCAAATTTAATGTTAATATTATACTTGATCAAATTCATTGTTCTTTTCGGAAGAATCGCATGTAAAGATGACAAATAAAGAATTGCAGCTTATCCATGGTGCGTTATTCAGATCTTTGTTGTGACTCAAAACATTTCCTTAGAATCTAAACCAATGTGGCACGAATCACCATTTCTCTCTCTCTCTCTCTCATCATTCCAACATTCTATAAATACTACGTGTATCCATGCAATCTCCACATTCACATTTTCTAAAACAATTAAAAGAAAATCTAAAACAATCCCCAAACCCTAATGGCAAATACCTTCTCATCAAAGGGATTGTTTCTCATTATCATCATCTTCCTTGTCTTCAGCATCACCTCAAATGCAAGTCAAGCCATGCAAAATGATGATTCAAGCCAACTTTTGTTACGTAAACTAGGGATGAAAGTTTCTGATCTTGAATACTATAAGAGAAGGTCACTTGATGCCAACCCTGGAAGGGTTGCACCAGGTGGCCCAGATGGTCAACACCATTTCGCTTCATCGCCATCAGTTCACTAATTTTATCATGATAAAGTGGTGGTTCTTGCTAGAGTTTGATGTAATGGATCAAGTGATCAACTGATTAATAAGTTTTTCTTGCAAGAGCATGTTACTTTTTATTTGGTTAAATTCGGGTTTCGGGTTTTGGATTTTATTTTCTAGGTACGTACAACCTTGCCTCTTTTTTTCTAAGAGAGCAAGCTTACATTCGTGTGACACTTCAATGCAAATTTTGAGGTTTATTATGTAAAAGAGAGTGATATGATATTATCTGTGATCGAGTATTTACTGTGCATTTGACTTTATTCTATAAGTGCAACTTCTGAAGATAACCGGTTCAAATCTATTTTCAAGTCGTCTTCTTACTTCAAATATGTATATGTTGTGTATGATATACTTGCAGTTTTCTTGCAATACGGATACTAAAATATAAACATAACCAAATTAGTTAAGAAAACACTTAATATCTTAAACGAAAAATAGTGACAAATATAGTTGCATCATTTTTTATCGACAAATATAGCTCATTTCAGAAAAATAGCGAGACGTACAAGTGTACAACTTATAAACGACCAAACCGTAAATGATCAACACTGAACTAAAATGAGCACATCTAGACTAAAGAAAACATCTCACAAAATAATATTTAGATGTCTTCTTTTCATAGAATTTGCAGTTTATCCATGCATATCCATAAATGGAACTCAATGGGGATATTTTAACCCATAAATTTGAATTTTGGTTTAACTAATCTAATCAGGTATTAGTTAAAGGAATATAACTACAGTAACAAAATTCATTTTGATTGGATACGTACGTATCCAACATATTCAAGTATTCAACAATTCATTTTTTGTCACTATTCGTCAAAACTGTCAAGTTGTGGTCATTTGTACCTCATATAACGTGTAGATAATAATTCGAAGGGGAAATGTCATGTTTCTTAACAAAGTGTAAGAGCATCTCAAATAAAGGTTTATAAAAGAGCTGAGGTTTATGGTGACTTGGCATACCAGATGGAGTTTATGCAATTCATATACCATTAATTGCACGTGAAAGTTTATAAAAGTTCTAATTAAACTTCATCAAGTTTATAGCATTGCGACGTAATATTTTTAAAAATTTCCTTTCTATAAACTTATTTGTTTAACTACATAAACATACATTGTCTATACAAGGGAACCATTCACTTCTCTTAATTTTTTGAGTGCTAAAATGTGAAATGAACCCGCATATTGTTCTCTTTCCTTAGTTAATTTATACACATAAACCTTCTTATATAGACTTCAGTAAACTTTCGCATGCAATGGTAAGTAATGTATAAAATCCACCTACGATGCCAAATCACAATAAACCTCCATCGGAGATGCTAGATGGTCTAAGAATTTTTCTGTGTATATAAGCTAAGGAAGGAGAAAGATATCTCAAAATATTAACAAGAGAAGAATGGGTTTTTTCAGAACATTGTGGATTTATATGATTAGATGTAAAAAATTATGTAAAGTAAGTTTTATGAAAATAAGATACGGAAATACTATAAACTTGACGAAATTCATATCTCTAAGTGGGTTACAGAAAGCTAGACTAAACTGATACAAAGTATGACATGCATTGCATGTTTTTAATTTTTTACAATTTTGGGAAAGGGTTTTGTCCATATAATAGCTGTCTACTTTTTCAGATGTCCCGATATGGTACGTGTACTTTTTTTCGTGCCAATATGGTACGTGTACTTTCAATTTTCGTGCTAATATGGTACGTGTACTTTTTTTCGTGTCAATATGGTACGTGTACTTTCAATTTTCGTGCCAATATGGTACGTATACTTTCAATTTCGTGTTAATATGGTACGCTTTTATCCGTTTTCTGTCGTTTTTATCCGTTTCTGTACGTTTTTTTAAATAAGTCTTTGTGCGTTTTTAAGGTGCGTTTAGTTGGGGAATTTTTTTTTTCTTTTTTAAAAAATAAGATATTTTTCCTTTGTTTGCTTTCATTCGTTTTTGTATGTTTTTATCCATTTTTATTCATTTTCATTCATTTTTATATGTTTTCAATTGTTTTCATCCATTTTTTTATATTTTTGTCTGTTTTTATATTTTTCATCCGTTTTTATACGTTTTATCCATTTTTATCCGTCGTTTTATACATTTTCATCCGTTTTATACGTTTGCATTCGTTTCAACCATTTTTTATACGTTTTCATCCATTTTTATACGTATAAAACGGATGAAAACGTATAAAACGATGGATGTTTTTTATACGTTTTTATACGTTTTCATCCGTTTTTATCCATTGTTTTTGTTTTCATCCGTTTTATACGTTTTCATCCGTTTTTGTCCGTTTTTATTCGTTTTCATCTATTTTCATCCATTTTTATACATTTTCATCCGTTTTATTTGTTTTCATCTATTTTTATACGTTTTCAATTGTTTTCATCCGTTTTTTTACGTTTTTGTCTGTTTTTATATGTTTTCATCCGTTTTTATACATTTTGTCCGTTTTTATCCGTCGTTTTATACGTTTTCATTCGTTTTATACGTATAAAAATGGATAAAAATAAATAAAAATGTATAAGAATGGATGAAAACGGATAAAAACGAAACGGACAAAACATATAAAAACGGATGAAAACAATTGAAAACGTATAAACACGGTTGAAAACGAATAAAAACGGATGAAAACGTATAAAGACAGATGAAAACGGATGAAAGCGTACAAAAACGGACAAAAATGGATAAAAATAGACAAAACGAATGAAAATGAATAAAAACAGATGAAAACGGATGAAAATGTATGAAAATGGATGAAAACGAATAAAAATGGACAAAACGTACAAAAACGAATGAAAACAAACAAAGGAAAAATATCTTATTTTTTGAAAAAGAAAAAAATTCTCCAACTAAACACACCCTAAAAATGCAAAAAGACTTATTTTAAAAAAACGTACAAAAACGGATAAAAACGAATAAAAACGGATAAAAGCGTACCATATTAGCATGAAATTGAAAGTACACGTACCATATTAGCACGAAAACTGAAAGTACACGTACCATATTGGCACGAAAAAAAGTACACATACCATATTAGCACGAAAATTGGAAGTACACGTACCATATTGGCACGAAAATAAGTACACGTACCATATCGGGACATCTGGAAAAGTAGACAGCTATTATATGGACAAAACCCTTTTGAGAATTAGCTGGGTTTGATAATTATCTACATAATTATCAACTTCGTGACCTTAACTACTCAAGAAACAGCCATTTTTGCATCTGAAGTTTTGGAGTTTTGGGGTAGAAATTTGTATTTACAACCATCAAATTCTTTATTTTCAAAAATAATAATAATAATAATAATAATAATAATAATAATAATAATAATAATAATAATAATAATAATAATAATAATAATAATAATAATAATAATAATAATAATAATAATAATAATAATAATAATAATAATNATTGTTTTCATCCGTTTTTTTACGTTTTTGTCTGTTTTTATATATTTTCATCCGTTTTTATACATTTTGTCCGTTTTTATCCGTCGTTTTATACGTTTTCATTCGTTTTATACGTATAAAAATGGATGAAAATGAATAAAAATGTATAAGAATGGATGAAAACGGATAAGAACGAAACGGACAAAACATATAAAAACGGATGAAAACAATTGAAAACGTATAAAAACGGTTGAAAACGAATAAAAACGGATGAAAACGTATAAAAACAGATGAAAACGGATGAAAGCGTACAAAAACGGACAAAAATGGATAAAAATAGACAAAACGAATGAAAATGAATAAAAACAGATGAAAACGGATGAAAATGTATGAAAATGGATGACAACGAATAAAAATGGACAAAACGTACAAAAACGAATGAAAACAAACAAAGGAAAAATATCTTATTTTTTGAAAAAGAAAAAAATTCTCCAACTAAACACACCCTAAAAATGCAAAAAGACTTATTTTAAAAAAACGTACAAAAACGGATAAAAACGAATAAAAACGGATAAAAGCGTACCATATTAGCATGAAATTGAAAGTACACGTACCATATTAGCACGAAAACTGAAAGTATACGTACCATATTGGCACGAAAAAAGTACACATACCATATTAGCACGAAAATTGGAAGTACACGTACCATATTGGCACGAAAATAAGTACACGTACCATATCGGGACATCTGGAAAAGTAGGCAGCTATTATATGGACAAAACCCTTTTGAGAATTAGCTGGGTTTGATAATTATCTACATAATTATCAACTTCGTGACCTTAACTACTCAAGAAACAGCCATTTTTGCATCTGAAGTTTTGGAATTTTGGGGTAGAAATTTGTATTTACAACCATGGTTCTAAATAGCGCGCTATAGCGGCGCCATAGCGTCGCCATAGCGCGAGGCGTGGCCTCCACGTTACGAAACATGCCAAAGCGTCGTCTTAAGGCGTGACGTGCAATAAAGCGTCATATAGCGTGATATAGCGTGCTATAGCGCGTAGCGTGGCGCCTTTTTTTGAAGATTTTAAATTTTTTTTCTTTTTTTTTAAAGATTTATTGGACTGAGCTTATTTACAAGTATTTATTCGGGCTTAGTAGCTCCATAATTCAATTTTAAGCCTAATAGCTAACTAATATTGACAACTCTATAAATATTTTTTACCGCTTTGAATCACGCCTTAAAAACGCTATAACGCAACGCCTCGCGCTAAAGCTTGAGGCTTGGCTATGCCGCTACGCCACGCTTCACGCTATTTATGTAAGCTTATTATGTTTATAATAAAAATAAATAAATAAATAAATAAATAAATAACCACCCCCGGGTTTAGTGTGACGAAGCCGTTTGTATACGGTTGGTACTTGTATGTCGTTTGGAAATGTATTTATTG
>LBNU01025491.1:205314-217284 GCA_014162995.1 Artemisia annua
TAATAATATAATTAATAATAATAATAATAATATAATAATAATAATAATAATAATAATAATAAATAATATAATAATAATAATAATAATAATAATAATAATAAATAATTGTTGCATAAATAATGCGTAAAACGTTATTTAATATTTTCGATATCTCTACACGTTTTGATGATCACGAAATGGAAAATCATTAAACGTAAGATTACTACGTAAACAAGTATTAAGCAAGTTTATATCACTATATCCAACTTAATCACTTAAGGTATGAATAAACAAGTGCTTAATACCATGCTCAATGATCCAAAGGGGTATTTTAATTAATTAATACAAAGTTTATTTAATATTATATATTTTGAAAACAATTTTGGTAATAAAAAAAATGTTTTAAATCATACTAAATATATGAATTCCCCCCAAATTTTTTTAACCAAAATCAGTTAGTTTTTCACCCAAATAAACTTTCCCCACAAAAAGACAAAAGAATTTGGCCGTTACAGTAGGCCGGCCCCCTTATTATAAAGGCCCCCGTTAAATTTTATGGGGGGCCGGCCATGAATTAAGGGGACCGCCACGCTCCCTGTGTCAGATTTTGTCAGAATTTTTTCCCTATAAATACCACCTTAAACTGGTATTTTTTCCTTACCCTTTGCACAAAATTTTCAGATCCAAAATCTCTCCTAAACATCTCCAAAACCCTTTGATCAATTAGATTACTTAATTCTTGTTTCAAGTGATTCAATCCTCACCATCCATCATCATCCTAAGTCAAAAGAGAATACTCCTTCAACCTGAAGTTTAAAAAAGTGTTTGTGTTACATTGTGTTATATTACTTGTATAGTTGTGTTGTGACTATTGTAAGTAGAATTAAGTAGTGCTAGTTGTGAAGTAGTTGTGTTGTGAAAGAAGAGAAGTTGTGTTGTGAAGAAGAAGAAGGGTGTGTCCGTGAAGAAGAAGTTGTGTTGTGAAGAAGAAGTCGTGTTGTGAAGAAAGAAGAGAAGTTGTGTTGTGGTTGTGTTGTGAGATTTGGTTTCTAGCTACTATTAGGACCGCGACATTTAAAGCTTTGTGTCCGTTAAGCCGGTGTAAGCACGTTGTGTAAGGTTTTTCCGCCATTAAGGGAGCTTGTTGACATAGTGGAAGAAAAACTCCCGAGGTTAGGTGCGCTCGGGGAGTGGAGGAGGACGAAAGGAGATTCGTAGCCGAACCAGCTTAATAAATCCTTTGTCTCACGGTGCCATCTTTCCAACTCTATCTTTCACTTACTTACTTACTTTTATATTTGTCATATCATATACTTGTTGATATTATTGCCTTATAATTGGTGCAATTTCTTGGTGACACATAAATATAGATTGGTGTTTTTAAAACAAAGTTTTTATAATTAAAAAGACGGTAAAACTATTCAACCCCCCCTTCTAGTTTTGCCCCAATTGGTATCCAGAGCCACGTCAAACAAGATTTTTAAAATATATTGTATTTTTTAAAACTTGAAATCGGATCTAATGGAAATGGAAAAATATTTAGAAGGGAAATTGTTTTTAGCCACCATTTCTTGAAAATGAAAATTATCTTACATGGGAAAAATCAATTCGAAGTTATGTGAATCATTAGACTAGATCCTTTGGAATGTCATTTTTAATTGGTGATATTAAATCCGATAAATACTAATTTTTGAAAAATTAAATAACTTGGTAAATTTATTATTACAAAGCTATTTCAAATAATGAATATGATAAGAATATTTTTTTTCAATCGCAAAACGATATGTGGAAAAGTTTTCAAAATATCACCAAGAAGAATGTCAAGCCAAAGAAAAATTGCAATAAGCTAGTAGCAAGAAGAAAGCATAGTAGATAAATATTTAGTTGAAGTAACTACCAAGTGCTACTATTCAAATGTCTTATATGTAGGTAAATGACGCCGAAAACCAACACATAGCCATGACAAGGATGAACAAGAAGACTATGAAAAGATGTCAACCAAGAAGGAACTAAAGTACGATGAGGATGACGATTTAGTTCCGAAAGCGAAGACGAAGAATATGCAAAAAGTTGTCAAAGAAATTTAAAAGACTTTATTAAAAGGCGACAAAAGAAACAAGACAAAAGGAAAGCACACGAAGAAAAAGAAGTTGACGATGAAGACAAGAAGAACCAAAGGGGAATGCTTAAAGTCGCTCAAGCATCTAATGAAATTGTCCTAGGAATAAATTTGGAGCCCGACGAATGGGTAAAGGAATAGCGGATGCTCAAGACACATGAACGGGTGAATCGCAAGCTATTCTCTACGTACAAAGCCTACAATGGAGTAATGTTATTTTTGGGTAGTGATCGTCGTGGAAAAATCATAGGCAAAGGTACGATCTCCTCAAGACTCCCTAACTATTGAAAATGTTGAACATGTAGATAATTTACATACAATTCTGCTTAGTGTAGGACAAATATGTGACAATAAATGTAGGTGTTCTTACCGATAAGGATAATGAATTATTAAGGGAATGAATAAAGTCATAGGTAAGGAATTAGGAAAGGCGGCGTATAGTGGTCATGAAATTAGGGAGATAAATTGGAAGATAGGATATGCTAGCGACCCCTAGACGAAAACCTCCACTTTGTTGGCATAAGGAGATTAGGTCATGCCAAACATGCAACAAATCAAATCATAGTATCTAAGATAAGTTAGAAACTTGCCTAGCCTTAAGTATAATCAACACTTTTGTGATGCATGTAAAATAGGAAAACAAGCACACCGCTAGTCAATAATAGCTAAGAATAATAATATCCACCACTAGATTGCTTAGAACTACTTCAATATGGACCTCTTCGGTCATCCGCGGTGCGGAGCTACGGTGGCAAATCGCTACACCGTTTAGTTTAGTAGATGACTATTCACGATACAAGTGGATAGATTTCTAAGCGATAAGACCGAAGCCTTTGGAAAAATTTGAGACCTTTTAGTAAAATGATACATAAGCTAGGATGGCACTATAGTTTTCAATTAGGACGGCCATGGTAGGGAATTTGATACCGAAATACAATTCGGAAAATATTGTGACTTAAATGGAATATCTCACAACTTTCCCGCCCCAGACGAAACCTCCAACAAATGGAGTAGTAGAAAGGAAAATAGGACCTTACGGAAATGAGTAGAACTAATGTTAAATGAGCAATCTATCCCACAAAAATTTTGGTGCCATGCGTAGATTACTTCAACCATATATACTTAATAAGGTATCCCATTAAGAAGAATACTAGGAAAAACTCCTTTATGAAGTTACTAAGAGGTAGAAAACCCAAAACATAGGCTACTTTAAGGTATTGGAAGTAATATGCTTCATTTCTCAACACTAAGGATTATCTCACTAAAGTTCGACCGTAAGTCAAATGAAGGAATTTTTTCTAGATACTCGGCAAAATAGTTAAGCAATATATATTTTAAAGTAAAGACACTATGCAGAGTGCAAGAATCATTAAACGTACCCATTCAACGAAACTCCCTCACCACCCTAGGACATTGCCTTTAGAGATGATGATGTTATTGAGGAAGATGCTATTGAGGTAGTAAGAAAAAAGCCCGTAGGAAATGATTTGAGAAGAAAACTTAGGAGAAAACGAATTGTAAATATTAAGGAAATCTAGTCAACCCATTAGACAACATCATGGTCACTAAACAAACGAACACTTTAGATCACAAGCACAAGAAAAAATAACTTCTTTTGATTTATGTCAACAATAGAGCCTAAGAACAATAAATGAAGCCTTAAGGATGAAGTTGGATTATGGCTATGCCAAGAGAATTAAATCAATTTAAAACAAAATGATGTTTGGGAGTTAGTACAAAACCATAGGAATGTGACATAATAGATTTACTAAGTGGGTATTTAGAATAAATTAAATGAGAACGGAATAGTTACTAGAACAAAGCTAGTAGTTGCCCAAGGTTATAAATCAACAAAGGAATGATTATGAACGAAACCTACGCCCCCGGTAGCTAGATTAGAATCCATTAGACATTCCTTTTAGCCTTGCCTGCCGCCCGTAAGACTTTAGGTTGTACCAGAATGGAATGTGAAGAGTGGGCATTCTTAACGGTTTTATCATGAGGAGGTATATGTAGCACAACCTCCAGGATTCATTGACTTCCACGAAGACCTGATTATGTCTACATAACTAAAGAAGCTTTATATGGTCTTAAGCAAGCACCAGGGATTGTATGAATAAGACTAAAGGCATTCTTGGTTAAGCATAAATTATTCCATGGGAATGGTAGATACACTCTCTTCCACTAAAAGAAGTGACCCACCCCATAAAAATAATATAAATAATTATCATTGTTCCAAATATATGTCGATGACATTATATTTGGCTCAACTTGTCAAGAAATGTGGGGTTGAATGAATTTGCCAAAATCATGCATGATGGGTTTTGAGATGAGTATGATGGAGAATAATTTCTTCTTAGGATTACAAATAAAACAACTAGAAGACGGAAAACATTCTTTAACGCAATCTAAAGTACATTAAGGAATGCTTAAAAATTTGCTAGAAGAACTCTAAACACCACTTAAGACACCTTTGTCTACGGAAATTAAACCTCATAAGAGATGAAGAGGTGAGTCGTAGATAATACTAAGTATGAGAATGATAGGAAAGTCCTTACTATATTTAACGGCAAGTAGACTGATATCCATTGTATAGTGTTTGCCTTTGTGCTCGCTTTCAAGAGGATCCGCCAAAACCTCGCACCTAGAAGTGGTTAAGCGTATCTTTCCGATACCCATTAAGGCACTATACACTTAGGTTAATGGTATCCTAATGGATCCGGCATAGAAACCATTGTCATGCGGATTCGGATCATGCGGGAACTCCTTTTTTTCCTAAAATAAACCATACCGACACCTAAATATCTTTAACATGTACAAATTTCTAAAATTAACAAAAAACTATAAATTAGACACAAATTTAACAACATACCCTTAATATGAACCTTCCATCCAGCCCTTGTTTGAGCCGGTGGGTTCTGAGCTTGTAGGTTTGTGATTTTGATGACTGATGGGTTATAAATTTATTTGAGGACATGTATGTAAGAAAAAAAATTATAGGTTAGTTGATTTAAATAGGAGTGGAAGAAGAGAGGTCAAGGGAGATAAAAGGGAAAAAATGACACTGCTTAAATGGCATGTAAACAATACAAATGGAAGATGGAGGGGGAGATAAAAGAAGAAGGCGGATGGCTCATCTTTGGCTCGGCGTATGAACAGTATTGGTTGAAGACCCGACTCCTCACTGCTCTCAATTTTTTTTTTTTATTTTAATCTCTACAAATGTCAAAAGCCGATTCAAATTTAAGTAGCAGCTTCGCAATGATACCGGCCCATTCACTCAACTTTAACAAACGGATCCTCACTGCTCCTCATTTTTTTTATTATCTCTCTCTACGAATATAAAAAGCTAGCTCACTTTTGGTTGGCATCTTCAGAACAGTAACGACTCAATAGCTAATAATCTGTATCTAACAGTTGTGAATAGGGTGTGAAGTTTCACAATAATCTTGATAATAAATTATAGGTATTAGCCGTGCAATTAATCCTAATATTTGTGATGGGTCATTAATGAAGAAAATCTCTTTTGAAGATACCTATCAGTTTTAGTGGAGATAAAGAAAAAAACGGCAGGCTCAGTTTTGGCGGCTTAGGAACAGTATTACCCTCTCATAACATTCTCACAATGTATTTTGGAATGAACAGTAATGGTTAGACCTTTGTTTAGCTAGTTCCCCGGTTTTTTCCTCACACATGGCAAGTAGAAAATATACACAAACTATGGACATCTATTTATTATTGCATGACGAAAATTGCGTGTATATTGGTTCTAAGTTAAAAAAAAAGTGGCACTAATGCGTGTTTTAGTACGAAAACACAACTTTATCACAGCATATAAAATTAGTACTTATGATCACATATCAGACTTATCACAAAGATTAAACAATCACAAACACATATACTAATCCTCGAATAGCATACAAACTAAAAAAGAAACCGAAATACTATCTGTTAACCAATCAGATGAAAATACTAAACATTCATAGCTCTTTGAGCGAACGAGAATCTGTGAAGTGTAACTTGTTTCTAGGAAGTACACCAACTATAAACAAAGTATCGAGCTTTTTATCTATTAAGAGTAATCATAAATGGAGTTCTAATAAAGTTCTAAACGTGATTGAAATCTGCTAAAACCAAGAACTCCACCACCAATGGCACCAATGTTCTTCACATTACTGTGGAAGAATGATTGGCACATAAAAAAATAATACCCCATGCAACAGTATCTTCATGAGAAGGAGAGCGTGTTTTAGATCAGATTACAAGAGATGACAATGATGATGACAATGGTAAATGTATTTCGATTTTGAGAAGAAAAAAAAAATACTAAGTCCATTATATGATAGCAGTTCAGATTTAGATTATTAAAAAGCCAAGGTCATTGATAAAATGAAATTAGCCAAAGAAAGATGAGAAACATAAAAGGGTATGGTGAAAGAATTTGCACCAAATATACTTTAGCCACATCCTCTTATTTTTTCCATCTTTCTTTAGATAAGTGCATTTTATCGGCGACATTGGCTTTTTCATCATCTGAATCTGAAATGCTATAAAAAAATGGACGTCGTCCTTTTCTTTTCAACAACATAATACATTTAACATTGTCAACTCTTTTAATACTCCCCCTGACCATCTTCAACATCATTTATCTCATCGATCTCTGGAAGTTTGGCTTCTTTTTCCTCATATCTTGTAGGTTGAGGAGGTTTTGTCTTTCTGTGATAGATAAAAATTAATAAAACTTTAGTTTAAGAGTCATTATTTAGCACTTTTATGCATAAATAAAACCTTATACTATTGAAATGTTGCTACATTCTAGAACTAAAATAGACCTGAAGCAACAGAACACAACTTAGCATTCAACGAGCTAATGTGCATGATGCAATAAATGATACATGAGTTTGATGAAATATTAAAACAATCCAAAAGCCACATTGAAGCAAGTTATTAGCCATATACCTCTTTTGATCTGACTTGAAATCCGCTTCCCTGTTGATGAAGATATTTTAATTTTCATTAAATCACAATCAAAGCATGGTCGTTGTCGTCGTCAATAGTATCATAATCATTTAATCGAAGTTTGAATTCTTTTCCTCAAATCCTGGAGTTGGAGGAGATATGTTGTTGTTTGACAAAGATAAAAAAAAGTAATAAGATTTTAGTCTAAACAGTCAGTAACAACACCAACAGCGAAGAAAATGTAAAAGTTCAGAACAAGATAAATAACATGAACAATGACCTAAAAGTAAAAATGGAAGAAATGGGTGACGTTGAGGATACGAATCAAACTGTTAAAATAATCGAAACAACTATAGGTAACAATCTATATCTTCATTTCATTCTTTTGACGTTCAGCAAAAAACATTTTATCTTATGAAAGGATGGTTGATGTCTGTGTTTGATTTGAATGCAACTTCTGTACCGGCCAATTGTTTCTTGTCTGGATGGAAGGCATGTGTAATTTCTTGGTAATGGTCTTCCACTTCTGGACCGAATATACTTTTATGTCACAACACAAAACTTAACCGAAAGAAAAAAAAAGTACGAAGTATCTGAGCTAGTGTAGCAGGTTAGGAAACATATGAAAGCGTTACCCTTATTGGATGTCCCCTGTTGCATAGAAGACATGTTAAGCCACCTATCTGTTGTTAATCGCAAAGTGGTAATTGTTAGCATGACTTTTACTTAAAAGCATTATAACCATATATAATGGTACTAACATTTGATTCGCCAGGTAGATCAAGATTTTTGGAACCGGTTTTAGTGTGGTTCATCCTACCAATGTTTGTCACATAACCGGCTACATCAGGATGGTAATAATTTGAACCTCAATNGTAATAAGATTTTAGTCTAAACAGTCAGTAACAACACCAACAGCGAAGAAAATGTAAAAGTTCAGAACAAGATAAATAACATGAACAATGACCTAAAAGTAAAAATGGAAGAAATGGGTGACGTTGAGGATACGAATCAAACTGTTAAAATAATCGAAACAACTATAGGTAACAATCTATATCTTCATTTCATTCTTTTGACGTTCAGCAAAAAACATTTTATCTTATGAAAGGATGGTTGATGTCTGTGTTTGATTTGAATGCAACTTCTGTACCGGCCAATTGTTTCTTGTCTGGATGGAAGGCATGTGTAATTTCTTGGTAATGGTCTTCCACTTCTGGACCGAATATACTTTTATGTCACAACACAAAACTTAACCGAAAGAAAAAAAAAGTACGAAGTATCTGAGCTAGTGTAGCAGGTTAGGAAACATATGAAAGCGTTACCCTTATTGGATGTCCCCTGTTGCATAGAAGACATGTTAAGCCACCTATCTGTTGTTAATCGCAAAGTGGTAATTGTTAGCATGACTTTTACTTAAAAGCATTATAACCATATATAATGGTACTAACATTTGATTCGCCAGGTAGATCAAGATTTTTGGAACCGGTTTTAGTGTGGTTCATCCTACCAATGTTTGTCACATAACCGGCTACATCAGGATGGTAATAATTTGAACCTCAATAAAGCATACCATTTATTGCAGGAGAACAGTAAATACATAAAACCAATACAAAATTACCAATAAGATACTTGTTCTCTTTAGGCTGAATATTCTCAATATCCACAAGCTGGAAATGATACCTAATGAACCCATCAGAAATGACCAAAGATTTTCTTATACTTGTTGCCCATCGTCAAATTCAAGCATAAAGGTATCATCTTTCCTAACACGATACCTTTCTTTGTTAGCCAGCACTACAAAATTTTTATATTGAGTGTATACCACCTTCTTTTAACCTGAGGAAATTGTGCACTACAATTGCCCTGAAGGTGCAATGGATGGCATTACCCTGAAAGAAGCTTGTGTTAGAAGCAGCCATAAGGACAACTAATATGTTATTTAAACGTAAACTTTGCATCAGAGACAACAAAATCGGTGCTCAAATAACGACCAGCGGGAGCATTCACATCCCACATCCTACACAGCATGACAATAATGGTGCCTGTGGCATCCAACTTCAGTTCATTCAGAAACAAATGTGACGGTGCGTTTCCTAAATCTACAGACATTGCCTGGTTTAACTGTATGCACAAATGTATCGGAAATAGATCGGATGCATAGGTAGGAAAAAGGAATTTAGGTGTCATTTATACAGCTTTTTGGTTAAACTTTTGCATTCATGTAACCACTAATTAGTGTGTTTAATTTGTGCATTCACGGCCTTTTTGGTTTATATTCTTTGAGGTTTAAATTCTACAACCTTTGGGTCGTCTGTAACCACTCTTTCAAAGCATTCAAATGAACCGAGAATGTATTTCAAATTTGGTTTCATAAACCTTTTAGAGATGGCTTCAAACATGTTGTACCATACATCTTTTTGTGCCAATTCCTCTTGCACATTAAATCTAAATATGGCTTCAAACATGTTGTACCGTACATCATTTTGTGCACAATTCCTTTTGCACATTAAATTTACAAAGTGAATCTTAAGTATATAAGATTAATCAGAAGATGCTCTTGAGATTGACATAAATCAAATGAACAATCTTTATTAAGTTGGTTAAAATAATTTCAAAATACTTTATTTTTAAGAAGTGTGTTTACGTTTTGGACTAATAAACAAAGCACACTCAATTATAATGGAAATTCTTAATATATTATTAGCATTCCCATTATCATTCCCATTTCTATTACTTAAAATGAACCAAGCACACCCACTTTCCGGACGTCTGAGAATGTGAGCACAACCCTCTCACTCATCTGCTAAAATGGTCATGCTTGACTACAATACTATCCCTAAATCGTTTTTTTTTCAATTCTTCCTCAAATATCTCTCTCTCTCTCTCTCTCTCTCTCTGTCTCTCTCTCTCTCTCTCACATTCCTTACTATCCCTAAATCGTTTTTTTATTCAATTCTTCCTCAAATCTGTGTGATTCATTCAACGATCTTTAATTGTTATTGATTAACATTTGTGTTTCTCTCTATATTGATCAGATTTGTTGTCTTAATCCCACTGTTTTTGGGTTTTTGGAGTAATCCATGTCTAGGGTTATCGTTAAGGGTTCTATTGGTTTATTTATTGTAAGTCGTATACACTCTATAACTTTTATTCTAATTATTGATTGACTACATGGCTGGTGGTTAGTTTTTTGGTGATCACGATTAAAACCCTAACTAATTCAGTTAGGGTTTACTGGTTTTGGGGTCGTTTAATTTGGTTTACTGTATAAGGGTTTGAGAGAGATGAACAAGGGTTTTCTAAATAACACAAGCGCGTCCAAATCTGCTACTAGTTTTTGTAGTAATGTTGATGAATTAAGTGCTCGAATGAAAAGGGAACATGTTAACGTTGATATCAATGGAGAGATGGAAAAGGGATTTTTGACTAGCACAAGTGTGAACAAGGGTACGACTGTTGTGTGAAATTCTGCCGTTGGTTTAAATAGCTTTAGTTTGGCCGGTCATGAGGTGAATAAGAGTGGAAGTGAGCCAAATTCTGATAATACTAATCCTAATGCTTCTACTCCATCACCTCAGGTTGCTTCTCCTATGACGAGTTTTGATGTAGCTATGCAGTCACAAAAATTTGGTACCCATGGGCATACGATTAATTCTAATGATAGTGGTAACGTGGCTGCTAATCCTGTTAACAACACTCCCTCAAGTGTTTTGAAACACCCCAAATCTACGAATGTCCGTAATGTGAAGCCGGTTTCATATGCGGGTGTAATGTCTAGTGATTCTAAGAAGCAGCAGATAGGCACGACAATCTAATTTTCGTAGGTTGGAATTGAAGTAACAAAACTAAATTTGGAGTGGGAATTCTTACCGTTCCAAAAGAAGTGATTGAAGAGGTAAATGCTCGTTTTTGATACATATCCTCATTTATGTTACTTTCTTCGCGTAAACGGGGATTATTGCTTTTCGGTTGTGACTATTTATCGTGCCCAAATGTGTGGGTAAGTCATGGTATTCCACAAAAGGTTACTGATGGAATGCTAAGGGCTTGTTTTTCTTTCAAGTTTACCACTAAGAAAACGCGATCGTAAACCGAATAGAGAACATATAGCGCTTGATATTATATACGTCCAAGTACAACCAAAAACTGGAGATGTATATCGGAACAAACCGCTATCCCTAAATTTAACTCGTACTCTCTAAAAACTGTGTATAGGAGACGTAAATACGAACAAAATTGAGGTCTAATTCATTCTAATAACTATATGATCGTATGGGAAATGGAGGCGAGGTATGTTATCTTATTTGATGGTATTGTGTATAAAAGAGGTATCACAAGATTCTCTTAAGGGTTATATGGACACATGTGGATATGGAGACATAGATGTCTCGTGTGGAGTGAGTCGGTCTCAAGTTCTTGACTGACTACCACTGTTTAAGTTGCGGTACTGCCTAAAGTGCTTGGGATGCTGTGAGATACTTGTTAAAAACCAAAGATTGTGTGACTTCAAGACATGTGGAAGATGAGGAGAACATTGCAAAGAAAATTTGGACATAGAAGAGGGAAGAGCTGGCACTAATTTGAGCGAAGAATTGGATAAAACAAAACGATTTAGGGAATCAGTTATTCGTACGGTCAAGCATGGACCATTTAGCAGGGACATGCAGTGAGGAGGGTTGTGGCGTCACACCTTCTCAGACGCTTGCAAAGTGGGTGTGCTTGGTTCATTTTTTAATTAATAGAAAGATGGCGGAATGCATAATGGGAGATGTTACAATAAATCACTTACTTAATAATCTATTAATTTATAAATTTGATACCTAAATCCATTTATTAAATATTTTTGGCATATGATATATATATTAGAGTCACATAAATGTGGTATCACACATCTTATTCTTATAAATTATAAT
>LBNU01025495.1:12718-25128 GCA_014162995.1 Artemisia annua
GAAGATGAATTATTTCTCAAAGGCTCAAGAAAGTACAAGAGACACTTAATCAAAGCTCATTGATGATTATGAAGCTTTAACTTTCTAAATCCGATCAAGTGATCACTTTTACATTATTGAAGACCTTTGGAAAGCTCGTCAACACATCACCTCAAAGTTACAAGGACTATAGTCGTATTTTAGAAAGTTAAGATAGTGTCGTATCTCTAGTTTATGCTTTGTATGAACAAAATTATAAAGACTAAGGGGCTAAGTGCAATATGTAAAACAAGGGATTAGTCACCTAGACTCCCTTAAATACCACCCCATGGCCTCATTTAGTCTTGGTTAGTTGGTTAGATTTTTAGTTTTCATTTAGTTCATAGAGTTTATCTTATGTTGTAGTGTAAGGTTTTAATACAAGCTTTTTATTTTCATGTCCAAGTCTTTTACTTTGCTTATTTCCTTGCTTATTTGCACCTTCTTTTCATCTTATTCAAGCTTCTTACTTCTATCTTGATTCAATATAAGCTCATAAAAGTCTTGCACCACCTTTGCATGAGAAGAAATTTTCGTGCCTTATGATTATGACTTGAGCTTATTTGGGTTTTGCTAGCTTGTGAGAGCTTTTGTTTTGTTTTTGTTTAGCTTATTGACAAGTTTCCAAGTCGTTATCTTTAGCTTTTTAATCTTTATTTTGAGTCTAAACTAGCTTTTTAGTTACAAGCCCTAGAAATATGTTTTGCTTATTTTGATTAGTTGTGTTTTCTATAGCTTAATTTGAGTATTGGTCTTGCTTAATATTGAGTTTAAATAAGTTTTCATTAAGTTTTTATAAATACTTCACGTAAAAAAATATGTTCAGTACGTCATTAGGGTTTACTAGCGAGTTTGAAGCTTATTAGGGTTTAGTAGCGAGTATGGTTTAATTTGCATAGCGAGTATGCTATTTATTTTATGTCTAGCGAGTTTAATCTTGGCTAGAATAGCGAGTTTGGTCAAAAATTTAGAATAGCGAGTTTGGTTTTGCAAGATTGGTAGCGAGTTTGGGTTCCTAAGGTCTAGCGAGTATGACTTTCTTTCTTTGTCCATAGCGAGTTTGTCCAAGTTCTTCCAAAGCGAGTTTCTTTTTCCTTTAGTAGCGA
This sequence comes from Artemisia annua, assembly GCA_014162995.1. Taxonomy (NCBI): domain Eukaryota; kingdom Viridiplantae; phylum Streptophyta; class Magnoliopsida; order Asterales; family Asteraceae; genus Artemisia; species Artemisia annua. The sequence goes on from LBNU01025495.1 coordinate 13,843, forward strand.
GTTTGTTTTCTTATTCTTTAGAGTCTAGCGAGTTTCAAAATTTGATAGCGAGTTTGGTTTTGTAAGTTTAGGATAGCGAGTTTGATTTCATAGAGTATAGCGAGTTTCATTTTTATTTTGTCTTAGCGAGTTTAGGTTTTTTATTTTCTTTAGTTTTCGAGTCTTAGTCTTTTATTGTCGTGTCTTGTTTATTTCTAAAGCCGAGCTAGGCTTATTTACACTCCATCGTTCATCGAGTGGAGTTTTCTTTTATTTATTTCATACCGTTACTCTGTCGAATTTTCTTTTGAACTTTTTAACTTAGTTTAATTTTCTTTTCATTAAATAAAATACAAAACTACAAAAACATTTTCTTTATTTCTTTCTTTCTTAGTTTATCTCTTTTATTTCTTTTTCGCTTTACTTAGTCTCATGTTTTCTATTCTAGTTAAACTCATTTCTTTTCTTTCATTTAAACTTTATGCAAACCTTTCGTAGTATAACTAAAACAAATTCACATCTTTTCAACCCATTCATCTCACATAACTCACGACTTGAGTGACTAGATCAATTTCAACGCTGGTTGGGACAACGATACCCGTGGTTCGAGCTTGTACTTTGCTCCCGCGACTTATCAGTGGAGATGAAGACCAGATTCAAACAAAGAAGGAAAAGAGAAAAGGGTACACGTTAAATTGCTTTTGAGTGATAAGTGTGGAATGATTGTAAATTTTCAAGGACTAGATACCAAAGATGATGAAGCAGTTGAGACTGTTACAAAACGTTTGTTGATCTAGTTGTAATCTACCATGAAACCGCTTATGTGCCTTGGGTTGAAAAGTCGTTAGAAGTAGGAGAAGCAAGCAAAGATGGCTTGGCCATGGACCTGCAAGGCCAGAAGGACATGAGGGTGAAGGATGGAGCAATAGAAACAAGTCAGGACCATTTTGGTGTTAGTCTTGAAGATGATGAAGAAGACAACATGATAGCAGTCAAGGCAAACAATGACTTTGATGTCATTGTTTGGAAAAGACCAGAAGGATCACTCAAGAAGGATTTGATGCTAAAACATTAGGGGGGAAATTGTTAGCCCTTAATGTTGTAGATCAAATGATTATGTTTATGTCTAAGACTTTAGTTATTATACGTATGTTTGTATTTAGTGTTTGGGTCAGTTTAGTATGTCTGCAATATGGGTCCAATTCTGTAAACCCAAACAGGCCCATTATGCAGCAGTTAGGGTAGTTATAGGAAACGGTTACATGCCAAACATCACAACGTTTGGATGTTCATTGATGCCGCTTCATGTAGTATAAATAGGATAGATATCAGTAAACAATTGTAACCCTTCGTTGTTAATATATCAGTTTATTAAAGGGTTCAAACCCATTCTCTTGTTCTTATATTATTCTTGATGATGGTTCATACATGATGCTTGTTTGGTTATTAATGATCCTGGAAACTTGAAGATTAGAACCGATGCAACGATTATCAAAAATTAGATGCATAAACATATATTAGATGCATTTCATCAAGTTAGATGAATCCTATATTTTTCATCCTCTGTGGGCCAAATTTGTTGCTAGTACTACTTTGCATCGTTTTCACTTCAAAATCACTTTTGAAACTAATTGTGATGCATCTAAATGAATAGAGATGCATCTAATTCAAGTCGATGCATCTCAAATATGCGATTATAGTTATTTTTCATTCTTCTCATTTTGAGTTTTCTTCTCACTGGATCCTTACCCTTGTCAGTATTCCTAAAATACTTTCGATTACTTGTCATTATTGCTAATATAACCGGGTTAACCAGTTAATTTTGACTAAAATATCCTTATCTTTTTCGCATTTGAAATTGTTCTTGAAAGGTATTTTAGTAAAATCATATAGAAAGTAGCGATATTGACAAGTATTTGAAAAATATTTTAGCGATACTGACAATTAATAAAGTATGTTACGTATGTCGGTAAATCTGAAAAAGTAAATTACATTAATTCAGCGTTCACCCTAGAGATTGGTGTGATAGATTTCAATCTTTTCTCCTGCTTGGTACGATAGATTTTCAAAAATTAAAAAAACGTGAAAAAAACTTTATTTTATTTTATTATTTTTTTTTCGTTTTTTTTTGAAAGTATATCAAAGTGCCCTTCTATAGAAAGATAATTAAATGCTCGTCGCGATAGTGTAATTATTTTCGCTTAACGATTAACGGAGATAATTAAATTTTTAAAAATAAGTGAAATATTAAAATACTTTTAATCTCAACCATTGATTTCATTTTAAATGGATGATAGGGATGAGTCCCTTGGTATGTAAGATAAGTTTCGTATTTAAAATAACTATCCTCATCGAGTATTGACCATTCTCTTTAAAGAGTGTCATGCCGCCTCCACTCTCAATTCTCTCACCTTACGCATCCCATCATTTCATCTCATCACAACCCATGCTATACCGTATACATCAATAGTGTTGGTGTCTGTTGACCAATTTTTTTTCACATGTCACATCAACTCATTTTCTCTTATATGAGTTGAAGGAAAAATGTATACATACATTAAAATTACAAAATCTAAAGTGTATGATTAATTTTCCTAACAAATCAACATTTGGTAGTTTACAACAAAAAACAAAAAGTAATCCGATGGTATGGCATTGCATGTTCCTACTATCGACGAATCTACCCTTTTTGTTGTAAAAAGAAATAGACCTACAAACATGATGAAAAATGTCTAAACAACACATATATAAGTGCGTGTTTTATAAGTGCATTTTTCCTTGATGGTTGTAGAATAGACGCAAGAAAATAATAATAATAATAATAATAATAATAATAATAATAATAATAATAATAATAAAATAAAAAATACTAGAATTTGAAAGAAAACAAATTGATGTTGTGCTTGCTACTGCATTAAAAAGACTAGTATGGTACCCGCGCGTTGCGGCGGCAGGTACCCTGAAATAAAATTGCCGATAAACCATGTTTTTAATTTATTATGTTTTATGTTACACTACATCCGGTATGAGGATCAAATTTCATAACCAAGAGCTCGAAAGACATTTAGAAGCGTCTCAGGGTATAGTTATAAAGCAATCGTTTTAGGTTTTCGAATTTGAAAAGCCTCCGATTTTTATATCTTTTATATGGTTAGGCACCTCGGTTTTTAAAACTTTGATGCTTTTAAAAACATACCGTTAACTTATGTGTCTGTATAGGCCTCATATTTTGGCTTTTCAAGTTATTTATGTAATGAGATAAAAGCTAACTAAACGTATATGAAAGTATCTTTATTTTTTATAAAATAAATTAAATTATTAAAGATAATGATTTTAAATGAAAAGTTCACTTTAGGCTTTCGCAAGACTTGAGACGTTCCTGAAGTCATTTTTGATACATTTTGTGTTTTTGTTTGAAACGCTCATCTACTTTCTATATATATCACAGGGGCAATCCCAAATTACACGTTATCTTTTAAAAAAAAAATTGATTATAGATAATTTCGGTACATAATGGAAAACATAAACTTCCAATAATAGACCATTATCCTTTTGTAGACAATACTACATTAATACAATAACGCTATTATCTGTTTATCTATTTTTTTCCCCCTTTAATTTCACGATGTAGATATAGATATATACTAGACGAGTACCCGTGCATAGCAAACGGATTTTATTAGACAAATGGGGTGTGTTATTGATAAAAAAAAAAGTTTATATGTTGATAGGAACGAAAAATAATTGTTTTGGAAACCCTGGTATCGACCGCGGGTTGGTTTCAACCGGTTTAACCTGGTGCAGTCGAAAAAGGCTAGGTCGATTCTGAACCGGCGTTCAACTTGCTATGGTTGGTGCGAAACGGGCAAATTAAACCGGGTCAATCCGCGGGTTTGATAGCGCTCCTGGGTAGACGTCGGTTTGTATTTTTAATTTATTAATTAATTGGTTACAATAATTCTTGTACTTTTATAATAATAGGATAATGTTTTGAAAATTATCTCTATCCCGTGGTTGGTTCAATTTTTTTTGGTTTTGTGTTTTCCGGGATTTTGATTAATTTTTTTGCTAGGTTGTGTAAAAAACGGGTCAAATATAAACCGGGTCAATCGCGCCGGCTCTTGAAGCAATCCCGGGGTCAACTCGCGCGGGTTCTGTGTTTAATTGGTTGTATTTAATTTGGTAGATATGTTTTAAGTTGGTTGTACAATATGAATAAATCATTGTACTTTTAAGTAATGGATAATGTTTTGAAACCCGGTTCGACCCGGGTAGTTCAACCGGTTGAACCGCTCCGGTCGAAAAATGGGTTGATTTAAACCGGGTCAACTTGCTTGGTTGGGTCGAAAACGGGTCAAATTACCTGGTCAACCCGGTTTGTATTTTAATTGGTTGTATTTAATTTGATAGATATGTTTTCAATTGGTTGTACAATGTGAATAAATTATTGTACTTTTATGTAATGAGGTGTTTTAATTAGGGTATTAATTACATTAATTTTCTCTCACATTTGACTTTCAATACTCAACTTTTCAAGTTTGACCATTTTTCCATTATAGATAGTATAGATAGGTTTTGCGGAGCAAATTGATAATATTCAAGTGTTTATTTTAAAACCTTTCAAACCACAAAGCGATAATTTTTTTATGAGATAAGTATATGTTAAAAATTAAAAGCTACCAGCAACATTTTTAAGAAACCATTTTCATCTGATATTGTGTTTAACTTGCACCAACCCCCCAGCTCAAACCCGCAACCGAGTCATAAAACAAAAAATCTAAGGTACAAAACCGAAAATATTCGGTATATGAACTCGTAATCAAGCGGCAACACCAGATTTTTACCCAAAATAAAAAGGGGCAATTACAAAACCACCGACAAAGACTATAGCATCAACATATTCCACAATTGATAAAAATAAACAAACACAAAGTGACAAAACCAGCAAGTAATTAAAAAGATATCTGGATAAGGTCATCCACCAACACACCCGCAGTATCCTAAGAACACAAATAAAAACCAACCACAAAGGGAAAATGTGTTGTTGAGAAAACAAATAAGCATAACTGCATATTTACTTACAGATTTGTAGGCACGAGAGGATATTTAAGTATGAATCTGCAAATAGTAAGAAAATATGTTTGTTAGTATGTTAGACAGAAGATGATAAAAAAATGGAGGTTTTAAAATGAAATGTGAAGAGTAGAGAATACATAGTAGTATAAGATAATGGGTAAATGAAGATGAATCAGTAGTAAGTGTGTAGGGTGCACTACGGGAAACACAAAAGAAACGATTGGAGGCTATGTGGCGCATTTTTAGGAAACTATTGGAGGCTACGTGGCGCATTTTTAGGAGGGTACAGTAACAAAAGGCTTTGTGTTGGGGTATAAATGTTGAAGTACTGTTGGACATCAAAGTGCTGCTTAAGTATATAAGTCAAAGTACTGCTCAAGATCAAAGTACTGCTCGTTGAATAAAGTCAAAGTACTGCAATGCAAAGATTAGATTAGGAATATTATGTAAATTCTAGAATATTCTATAGTTAGAGATAGTTTACTTGTCGTTCAAGTATTGTAAACCGACTAGGATTTTCCTTGTGTCTATAAAAGGATCCCTAGGTCGATATTAGTTATATACGATTTTATAGAAAAGCTAAAGTTCGATATTAGAGATATTAGGGTTGTTTGTGAGTCTGTATTCGATAAGCAGATTCAAGGTGATTAATATAATCGTTGAAGTTTGTTATTCTTCTTAGCTTTGTTAAGTAATTCCGCATACTTAAACAGAGTAATTCAGTGTTTCATTATTAGTAGTTTAGGATTTATCCAAGACTGCTAAACCTTTAACAAGCTATATAAAATAGTTTGGTCAGAGTATAACGATCCAACAAGTGGTATCAGAGCTTGTATGGAAACTCTGATTAAGAAGAAACCTTAAACCAAATCGATTTTCTAAACCAACCCTACAAGATGTCGACACCTGAACCTACACCAATGCCATCCATCACCACTGTTCGAATTCCTATAGTCAAGAAGGGTGAATATGATCTATGGAGCATGAAGATGAAGCAGTACATTGCTATCACTGACTCTGCACTCTGGGATATCATTGTCAATGGCAATCAAGTTCTTGAAGAACCTGTAGTAGTTGAGGGCCAACCCAAACCACCTCAGCTACAACTATCTGCTACTGTGAAAAGGAATCAAGACAAAGCTCTCAACATATTGTTGTCTGCTATACTTGATGGTCACCTGCTAAAGTTTCACAATGCTAAGGATGCAAAACAATTATGGGCTGCTATCAAGACAAGATTTGGAGGTAATGATGCTTCCAAGAAGATGCACAGAAGTTTGTTGAAGCAGCAGTTTGAAACTTTTACTGTTGGAGAAAGAGAAGGGCTTGATGCTGCTTATGAGAGATTTCAAAATCTTCTCAGCATGCTAGAGATACATGGTGTAGATATATCTACTGAAGATGCAAACTTGAAGTTTCTAAGGAGTCTACCATCTATCTGGCATGTCATTGCTACTATGATCAGAGGTCAACCTGATTTGGCTACTATGGACTTTGATGATCTCTACAATAACTTGAAGGTGTATGAGCATGAGATGAATGGTAAATCTGGTTCAACCTCACACAATATTGCTTTTGTGTCATCTGCAAAAACAAGCAGTATTTCCACTAAATGTACTGCTTATCCTGTACAAAGTCATGTTGGTGATGTTTACACAGCAATGACCACTACCACTCCACCACCCTCAAACAACATCAATTGTGATGATGTTGTGTGCTCATTCTTTGCTCAGCAATCCACTTTACCTGTTACCTATGAAGAAGATCTGCTGCAGATTGAAGAAGATGATCTTGAAGAAATTGATATCAGATGGCAAGTTGCTATGATTACTGCTAGGATCAAGAAGTTCATGAAGAAAACAGGAAGAGGCATTGATTTCAAAGCCAAACAGGGTATAGCATTTGATAAGTCAAAGATTGAATGCTTCAATTGTCAAAGGACTGGACACTTTGCAAGGGAATGCAAGTTTGCCAAGTATCAAGCAAACAGGATGATTGAGAAACCCAAAACCCAGATTGAAATCAAGGAAGTTCTTGAACCAAAACCAAAAGCTTTAGTGGCTCAAGAAAATCTATCAGAGGTTGACTGGAGTACTGAATTTGATGACGAACCAGTCACTCTATCTATGGTTGCAATGGAGGAATTTGATTGGAGCATAACTTTTGATGAGGAACCAGGATGTCTTGCTTTGGATTCTACTGAAGATCTTGGAGGCTTTGATTGAAGCATGGAAAGTGAAGATGAACCTGTTCTGCTGGCTTTGGTTGCTACTTCACCTACTTCACCTATTGCTACTGAGGTATGCTCTAAGTGCAATAATGTGTATCAAAAGGTACTTAATGATTATGTGTCTGAAAGAGATAAACATAATAAAGCTAGGACTGAAGTTCTTGGTTATCAATTGACTTTAGAGTCAATGGAAGCCAAAATAATAACACATGAAAACAATGAAGTAGCTTGGGCAGAACAATATAAGCAACAAGATTATCAATTAAAACTAAGTGAATGGAAGTTAGGATGTAAGGTGTCTGAATTAGAAAAGATGACTAAAGAAAGAGATGCTTTGTTAGATAAACTTGCTAGTTGGAAAGAAGCTGGTCTTACACATGCTAGTTTTTGTGAAAAACAAATAAGAGCACATATTAAAACAGGACTAGGTTATGGTGTTGAGTATAGTAGTTCAGAAGAGAACCCAACTAGTGATAAGGAACAAGAAAGTTCAGAGGAACTCTCAACTAGTGAATTTGAAATTTGCTCAGAATAAAACAGATCTAGTAGTGAGGAACCCATAAGCCCAACACCTCCTGAATTTAAGAAAGATGAGGGGTATCATACAGTTCCTCATGCCATTGGAAGTTTTCAACCACCTAGGAAAGATGTCTCTTGTTATGGAGTAGACAATCTAGAGTTTAGGAATAAACTTAAGGGTCAATCTAATCCAAGTTCATCTGAAGAAAAAGTTGAGATTCTAAGGATGCTACACATAAAAAGAATGCTAGGAATACAAACAATGATAAAAGGTTTTCTAAAGTTTTTCCAAAACAAGCAGTATTCTCAAACTTTTCTCAAAGAATTGTTAGTCACTCAGCAGTACTTTCACAAAATACTTCTCGAAATACTGCTAACTTTAAAAACTCTTTTAATCATTCGCCTAGAGGTCATACTGGTCTTGGCTATAAACCTCAAAGAACAGGATTTGGGTCAATGAATCAAAAATTATGCTTTGTTTGTTATAGTCCTAATCACTTGATAAAAGATTGTAACTTACATTCAGATTACTTAAGTCAATACCCAAAGACTAAATCTGCTCAACATAGGCCAACAGAGACAAAACCAGTTTCACACAAACCAGTTTGGAATTATTCAAATAGGGTCAACCATAGTAATTTCACAAAAACCTATAGGTACCCTCAACAGAAAAGATCTTTTTCCAAACAACCAGTACCTTCAGGTCACACTTTTCAAGGTACTTGTAAGCCAAAAACAGTATTCTCTCAAAGTACTGTTAGGAGATTTTCACCCAATCAAGGTACTGCTGATAAAAGGCCTTACAGAAGAGTCCCTAAACCACAGACCTCAACACAAAAAGTTAAAACAATGTGGGTCAAGAAGGAAAGTACTGCTGGGGACCAACCAGTACTTTCAGAATGTATGGGTGGAAAGAAACATATTGCTGAAAAAGAAAGTTGTTTTTCTAACAAAGATCAAGTTTTGAAACATAAGAAAGTAATTGATCATGTTCACAAAAACAGTGGAAATTACATACTTAAAGATTTTAAGTATGTGACTCCACAAGGGGAACACAAGTCAGTAATGGCTTGGGTTCCTAAAAGAAACTAACTTTCTTATTATTGTGCAGGGCAACCCAGAAGAGGAGCTTAAAGATCATTTAATTGTTGATAGTGGTTGCTCTGGAAGCATGACAGGAGAAAAGGAGATTCTGTCAGATTTTAGGCCATACTTTGGAGGAAAAGTTGCTTTTGGGGATGATGCTACTGGAGGAAGAATTACTGGAAAAGGAACTATCAAGACAGGAAAGATTGATTTTGAAAATGTTCGTTATGTGAAAGAGCTCAAGTTCAATCTCTTATCAGTTTCTCAGATATGTGACAAGAAGTACCCTGTGTTGTTCACTGATACAGAGTGTCTTATTCTATCCCCTGAGTTTAAGTTTGAGGATGAAAACTTGGTGATTTTGAGGGCACCAAGACACAATGATGTGTATAGTATTGATATGAAGAATATTATCTCCTCTGAGAAAGCTACATGTTTGATAGCAAAGGCAACACTTGAAGAAGCACATCTATGGCACAGAAGACTAGGTCATGTGAATTTCAAGAACATCAACAAGCTGGTCAAAGGCAACTTGGTTAGAGGTTTACCTTCCAAAACTTTCAAGACTGATCATTCATGTTTAGCTTGCAAGAAAGGTAAACAGCATAAAGCTTCATGTAAGAAGCTTGGGGAAAGAACAGTTAGAGAACCTTTGGAGTTGTTGCATATGGATTTATTTGGACCTGTTTCTGTTTCAAGCCTTAACAAGAAGAAGTACTGCTTAGTTGTGACAGATGATTGCAGTCGTTTTAGTTGGGTCTTTTTCTTGGGATTTAAAGATGAAACTTTTGATGCTATTCATGATTTAATAATATCCCTGGAAAATCAATTAAGACTCAAGGTTAGAGGTATTAGATGTGATAATGGGACTGAATTCAAGAACAAGCTTATGGATGATTTTTGTGCCAACAAAGGAATCAAGAGGGAGTTTAGCATTGCTAGAACTCCTCAGCAGAATGGAGTTGCAGAAAGGAAGAACAGAACCTTGATAGAAGCAGCAAGAACAATGCTTGCAGATTCTCTCTTACCTATTCAGTTTTGGGCTGAAGCAGTAAGTGTTGCTTGCTATATTTTGAATAGAGTGTTTATCACCAAACCTCAGATGAAGACACCCTATGAATTACTAATGGGCAGGAAACCTAGTATAAGCTTTATGAAGCCTTTTGGATGTCCTCTTACTATCCTTAATACCATTGATAACTTGGGAAAGTTTGATGGCAAGTCTGATGAAGGATATCTTTTGGGTTATTCTACAAATAGTAAAGGTTTTCGAGTATATAATAAGGTTACAAAGAAGGTTCAAGACTGTCTCCATGTTGAATTCCTTAAAGATCAGACAAACCAAAGGGGTAAAGGTCCTGATTGGATGTTTGACCTTGATGTATTGACTCCTTCGATGAACTATGTGCCTGTTAGGGAGGAGAATCAAGTTGTTCATTCAGAAGAAGAAGATTCACAGTTCATAGTTCATGGTGTTAATGCAAGTTCTACAGCTGATCAAGATACAGAGTCTATTCCTGTTAATAAGAAGCAAAGTACTGTTGAAACACAAAGTACTGATGATTCAACTCCCATAATCTCTGATGAAGATCAAGCCATTCAAGATGTAAACAAGTCTTCCATATCCTTTTCGTCTTAATGAGCAAAAACGTCAAGATAAAAATGACATAATGAAGGAAAAATTCTTTAAGATATTTCAAGACATTCGCTTTGATTTGAGTCTTGCTGATGCTGTTGTGTTAATGCCAAAGTTTTCATCAATGCTTAAAAACTTGTTAAATAATAAGGATAAATTGTATGAAATGTCGACTACACCATTGAATGCGAATTGCTCGGCAGTGCTCCTTAAAAAGCTTCCCGAAAAGCTTGAAGATCCCGGCAAGTTCTTAATTCCATGCAATTTTCCCGGAATGGTTCAATGTTTCGCTTTAGCCGATTTAGGTGCTAGCATTAGCCTCATGCCGTTTTCCGTTTGGCAGAAGTTGTCGTTACCCCCTTTGACTCCAACACGCATGACTCTCGAGCTTGCCGACCGTTCTACCTCTCGTCCTAAAGGCATAGCCGAAGATGTTATCGTCAATGTAGGAAAATTTCACTTTCCGGCCGATTTTGTTGTCGTCGATTTTGATCCTGATCCAAGGGTTCCTCTCATTCTTGGACGAGGTTTCCTAAAGACGGGCCGTGCCTTGATTGATGTATACGATGAAGAAATTACCTTGCGAGATGGTCACGAAGCCGTTACGTTTAATTTGGATCAAACAGCAAGATATTCTTCCACCGATGAGCCCATGACCATAAGCAAAATCGATATCCTTGATGAAGTTGATGAACTTTCTGAAGAGTATTCCCAAGAGATACTCGGATTTTCAAGTGGCAATCCCATTTCTTCTTCTTCC
>LBNU01025498.1:7880-46073 GCA_014162995.1 Artemisia annua
CTTCATAAGCTCATATATAGTTGAATATTTGGCTTTAGCTTGTGTGAATTAGTGATTTGTGATCCTTATCTGGCTTATTTAATATATGAATGCTTGTTTTTCCATAATTAGCTTTTTAACACTGCTTATTTTGCTTAACATGTTTCATAAAATCAACTCACTATACTGAGCACTCAGTATAGTTGAGCACTTTTCATAAGCTCTTTATAAGCTTATCTGTGGACAAGAGCTTGAGTAATTTAGCTTTTCAAGAAGCTAAGGTGCCCATCTCTAAGGTTCAAGGCTTATTTCCAATTCTCAAGCTTATTTGATAAGCCTGCATACAGCTTTTAACTTGTCCCATTTTGCTGAGTGTACTGAGTCTTCAGTATACTTGAGTTTTTTCATAAGCTTCTAAAAAGCTATCCAGTGGGCCAGGTCTACTCACTAGATTCCTTTCTAGTGAGATTTTTATTTTATTTTTTAGGATTTCTTTAGTCTATCTTTTTTCTTGTGCCCTTTGTTTGTAAAACCATTTTCATTTGTCATCATGGCGGATGAAATTCCATTTAGATCACTAACAATAGAGGAACAATTAGTTTACTCGGATAGATTTGCTTGTTGTTGTTCCAATGAATTTTTAAGTGATCTTATGTATATACAAGAGGAGATGGGTGTAAAGTTTGATAGGTTTGATGAAATGTGTGCATGTGTGGCCTCTATCAAACAATCGTTGTTAGGATCAATTCCTTTTAGTAAGACCCTTTGGAAAGATTTTGAGGAAAGCCTCCTAACCGTAAACCATAAGTTTAATGAATTAATGGGTTCCTACACATCACAACTTGAGGAAACAATTGAGGAGATTTAGCCGAACATGATCACATTGAGCAAAAAGACCTAGGCTTTATGATCAATGACTCTGAATCTCAAGGAACACATGATGAATCCTTTAGGCAAATTGAACATAGTGATCAAGTTATTGAGGAAGATTCTTACGAATCGGACTTAGAACTTGAAATGGCTAGAGAAGGATTTGAGATACTTAGGAACATGTTTGGGTTAGATTCAACTAAAACACATGATGAGGATAAGGATGAGGTAAATAACACAAACCTACAAAGTACCCCACAACTCCCACCATCACTTGAGGAGTAAACACCACCCGTGACTTACCCGAAAGAAGTAAAAGAGACTATAGGAACCCCAATAGAGGTAGAGACCTTGGACCAAACACAACTAGATGAAATAGGTTCCGATCCACCCATCAAACCATATAGTACGGGTAATTTTATGATGAAGGTAGTAGACTCTAAACCATGTGGAGTGGAAGCTAATATAGGAGTGAACCATGACCTTACATACTTACATCACCCATTCATGATTGATCATAAGAAACATTATGGGTTTAAACCGGGTTTATTAGGTCAAGATGGATTCTCAACTAGGAGTCTCTCGAAGTTAATAGAAGAAGATCCCTTTTTAGGAGAAAACTTTAACTCACCCATTGACCAAAGTGAACTAGGTAAGGTTATGATGAAAGGAGCACACCCCTTTGAGCATATAATTCATCCACCACTCTTTCCTCACGTGGCATATTTCCACCCTAAGGGTGTGTATCGCTACTTTCACCCGCACTTAATCCTAAGTGTAGGGAAAACCTCCCCTATTTCCGTTAAATAAGGGTAGAGTCAGGCTCGTGACTCGAACAAAAACAAGCGCTTCTTGGGAGGCAACCCAAGCTTTATTTGTTTTGTTTGTTTGTTTGTTTTTATTTCCGTGTGTATGTTTTATTTTTATTGTTATTGATTCATGTCTCTAAATTGTAAAAATGCTTTATTTTGTTTTTAACTTCGTCTTAACTACATAAAAAGGTATTTTGCAAAACATAAGTGTAAGGGAAATCTAAATCGGTTTATAAGAACAAATGAACATGAATCATAACAATATTAAATTGACATACATATTAGTAATTGTTTGAGTCAAATGCTTGTATCGAGTCATAATGATATTTTGCAGGATTTCCAGGAAGTAAGAATTGAGTTTTTCCAGAAATTTTCCGGAAACTTAACATGAGAAATCTGTCAGATCACTTCTGATGGCGTCAAGCCCCAGGCTGACGGCGTCAGGGTCAATTTTCTGGCATTTTTGAAAGTTTTGTTTTTTTCTTCCGGAATCATAAAATGCTTTATAAGATCTCTAACTTATAAACTCCAGGAATCTGCAAAATATTCATTCCACAAGCATTATATCCTTATACAGATTTATCCCGCCGATGTTATGCAGGTTTTCGTGTTTGTTTTCTCAGGTTTAACAGATTATTTTGGACAAGAAGATGATTTTTATTTCGGAAGGGAAGTTTTGAGTGTTCATTTTCTTGGAAGAAAATCTAACCATGTTACCCCTTTATCTACCGAGCGAATCAGGGGAGTATTTGATTTCATTCTTTTACCTTATTTACTTTTACATCTTATTATTTGAACATTGGGGACAATGTTCATCTTAAGTGTAAGGGGGGGGGGTAAATTACGATACCTTAGAGAATGCAATTACGCTTGATTTTTGTTTGTTTAAAGGTAGATGTGTAATAAAACTGAGAGAAATACCTGTTAGGGTAATTTTAGTGCCAAATTTATATTTTTTTTACAACATTTAGGAGTGAAACTTTGGTCTTAATGAGCGTCTCATGGATAGGAGTTATATGACTAGCACAAAAACCGTACCACTAAAAAATTTTCCACCCCAAATATGTGACGTTCGCCCCTAGAATTGGTAGGAAAAGCATTCATCTTTAATGCTTGTGTGTGTACCGGTAGCACTTAGATTCTAGAACTTGCGTTAGGACCATCCCGAATCCACAAGTGAGACTACATTCGTGTAGTTAGATTTACTACATGATAACAGGCATTAGGATTAACCCATTGTTTTACACCTGTGTTTTTGTTATAATTACTTTGACTACATTGGTCAAGTAATTCTCCCACACCCTTGCGTTGTACCCATTTTTGGTACACGATACCCCTAGTACACCCTCCAGAGCCTATCCTTTTCGTTTCTAACTTTAAGCATTTTACTTAAAGGAAGAATTTGTTACACCCCACTTAAATGTACACCCAAATCGCCTTAGCCTACCTTGTATGCACTCACCTTTAGTGCATTATTGTGACAACATTTGTTTAAACCCTTAGTTAATTATCTAATTGATTACATGGTTGCTAAGTCGAGTCATATCCTTGTACATATTGTTTTGGGACGATTGGGACTCATGGGTAAAGTACTAGTGTAATGGAGTAATGGGGAAGAACAACATTATTACCCCCATATGTGCTAAATATTTTAAAAGTACTCCAAGTGTTTCGATTATCTTAATTCGAGTCATTAGAATAGTTATTTGTAAAGTATGTAAAAGTTCAAGTGTAAGGGGAGAACCGAGGCCCCTATGATGTATTATTTTGGATGGTAGGGCAAGAATGTATGAAAAAAAAATCGAAAAAACAAGAAAAATACAAAAAAATGAGAAAAAGAAAAGTAGAAAAAACATACGGACTACCATCCCGTTTCTTTTTATGTTTATTTTATGTTTTTATTAGTTTTTGATTAGCTTAAGTCGAGTCTAGTCTTGGCTTAGCAACGCCATATTGTACATGTAATTAATCAAGATCTTTAACTCGCCACCAGTAAAATATCCCTTATCCAACAAAACCGTGTTTATCATATCCCTACACCTCATTACAACCCTTTTGTAAAGTCCTCTTTGATAGTTTATCTTAGGTGCTTACGCCTAGTGGAGAAGGTTTTCGATCCTTTCCCAAGCCTATGGTAATCTATTTGCTATGACAGGTAGTGAGAGATATTGTCCATTTTCATTTATGAGATATAATTCTATGACACCTGAGAGATGTGAGTATCTAAACACTACTTGTGAGGTGCTAGTATGTAATCTCCGTGCTTATTATGATTAAAGTGGAACGATTATTTGTTGTAATTACTTTTATATTAGTGTTAAATGACCCCTAACTTGTATTTTGATTAGAATAAAAGCGCATTTGCTTGAGGACAAGCAAATCTCAAGTGTAAGGGTATTTGATAAGGCGAAAAGTGTACCGCTTTTCGGGGGTCATTTAAGCCCTAAATCGTATTTATTTGATCAAATATCGCCCTAAATCGTTCCTTTTGGCATTTTAGGTACTTTGGAGAGAAATTCTGGAAAAGGAAGCATTTTGGACGTTTTTGGAGCATAAAAGTGAAGAATTCGACAAAGTGCCAAAATCTGCTGGAATAGTACCCATGACGGCGTCAAGCTTGGATGTGACGCCGTCAAGCCTTGATAAGCCAGAACGGATTTTGGGAGATTAAAGGGGGACGGCGTCAAGAAGGCCATCAAGAAACCCTAAGCACGGCGAGGTGACGGCGTCAAGGCTACAACGTGACGCCGTCAGATCTGTTTTTCTATATATATTCTCATAATTTTTAGTCATTAGTGTGGAACTTTTTAGGGAGAAACCCTAGACGAATTTTAGCAGCTTTTTCAAGGTTTTTTACCTTGAGATCTTCCATGTTACATTGAAGATAAGTAATCAATTAATCATTCAATATGTCTATGTGTTGTTTGATTCTATCTTGTTCTTGTCTTTTGTTTAACATGCTAGGCTAGGTTTTCTTTGTGTTTGCTTAGATCTAATGAAACCTAACTATTGATTATTGATTGAATGGTGTGTTATTGATTGTATTGGATGAATGTTTATCGATGTTAGGCTTAAGAAAACTGGCAGACTTCCAATTGGTAACATGCTTGAACGTCTTAAGAAACATGAACCAAGGTGTACTAAGGTTATTTGATTGTATTTAATGCATGAGCGAATTCTAGTGATCCCATGTTAGGAGCTTCTTAGCCGGCTCGACATAGGAGTGAAGTAGGAGCTTATAGAGTTGGGGAAGTCCGTACACACCCCCACGACCGTTATTAAGGAATACAATCCGTCATCCACGCAATTAATACACACTAATCAATCGGTAAAAGATAGTTAGGGAGTAAGGAAATCTAAGTAAACACACTTCTCTCCATATAGTTTTCACAAACATTTATTTTCTTGTTATTTTATTTTATTTGCATTAGTAGTTATTTGGGTTAGTTGACTAGCAACTAATTCCGCCCACTCCTTCAAACCCGAGATTTTTACTTGCTTTCCTAAAAATAATAAAATACAAAAAGAATCTTCCCTCACCCCTAGACCTATTAGAGTAGCTTTTCAATCCTAACGACACTATTCCCTGAGAGAACGATCAATCCCCCGGTACTTGCCACTACACTATACTACATCGGTCAGGTACACTGCCTGGTGGGGATCGCAAGCTTCTCAAGATCCCTTGAGAGGTAAAACCCTAGTACGTGGTCGCAATCCCGCGCATCACTCTCTCTACATAACCAACGAACCAAACTACCATTTGAATCATGTTTGTGACTTAATGTGTATCCTACAATTGGTATCAGAGCCATGGTTTCATCTTAGGGCCTTGGATTCTCGGATTTAGTTTGGTTTTTGTGGTTTTTGTTGGTTAGAATAGTTTACTAGGTAAACATCTTGGTTTGATCTTTTTTGTGTTATAAGAAGTGTTTTGGGTGTACTTTCGTGATTAGTGGTGTTATATTTACATAGTTCTTCAGTTGGATAGGTCATATCTTTCGTTAGTTTGGCGTTGTGAAGGATTTGGGTCGTTTTTCTACTTAGCGATTACCTCGACTGGATCTTGTTCTTCGTAGCGATTAGCTTTAGCGTTTAGTGAGATTTTGCTATTTTTGGACAACTGGAAAAAATCGCTAGATAGCGACTGGTTTGGATTTTTGTGGTAGCGATTAGTACGCTGTGTCTTTTAGTGGTTAGCGATTAACTAAATTTAGCGATTAGCTTTTTAGCGATTTGCTGTCTTTAGCGATTATCTCATCTAGCGATTAGTACTCAGCAGCGATTAACTCTTGACTAGCGATTACCTAAATCCAGCGATTAGCTTTTTAGCGATTTGCTGTTTTTAGCGATTACCTCATCCAACGATTAGCTCTTTAGCGATTGGCTGTGTGTAGCGATTATCTCTATTCTAGCGATTCTCCCTATTCTAGCGATTATCTCGATTTTAGCGAGTATCTCCATTTTAGCGATTATCTCTATTATAGCGATTATCTCTATTTTCCAGCGATTAGCTCTTGTATTGTGGTGGTGTGTAGCGATTAACTCAGCAGTGAGATTTTTGTGATTTCTTAACTACTTGTGCTTGGTGAATTGNTTCTCCCTATTCTAGCGATTATCTCGATTTTAGCGAGTATCTCCATTTTAGCGATTATCTCTATTATAGCGATTATCTCTATTTTCCAGCGATTAGCTCTTGTATTGTGGTGGTGTGTAGCGATTAACTCAGCAGTGAGATTTTTGTGATTTCTTAACTACTTGTGCTTGGTGAATTGTTGCAACTTAAGTCGTTTCGATTAATCTGATTGTGATTGGACGTTGCGAGTTAACTCTTACGACTTGACTTATCACGATCGGATATATTGTTGCTTGACTTGTTGCGACTTGACACTTAGTACAAACTGTGACTTATCTAAGTTCTCATTCTAAGTCTATTTCGCATATTACGTCTTTCGGTTTCTTCTGTTGACTTTAGTAAAATCCCGGGAAAGAATCGATTTCTCGGTTTAAGTCACAAGTGTTGTAAAATCCCGTTTAAGACTACATCATGACAACTACGGCTTCAACTGATGACATTCAAGCTGATGGGTTCGATACCCGACCTCCTATGCTCGATAGGACTGATTATGAATCATGGTCTCAACGAATTCGACTTTACTGTCAAGGGAAGGAGAATGGGGAAAACATTCTGAAATCAATTGATGAAGGACCATTTCAAATGGGCACCACTAGAGATGTTATCTCCACCAGTGAATATGGTACAGTCACCTTGGGAATTGACAGACCACGCACTTACAATGATCTTAATGAAGCTGAAAAGAAGCGCTACGATGCAGATATTCGAGCCTCCAACATTGTGATACAAGGGTTACCCAAGGATGTGTACAAGCTCATTAACTTCAACACAGAAGCCAAAGCTGTTTGGGATAATGTCAAAATGCTGCTAGCTGGTTCGGAACTTACCAAAGAAGATCATGAGTCTCAGTTGTACAATGAGTTTGAGCACTTCAAGATGAACCCCGGTGAAAACATTACAGACTACTATGTCAGATTCCATAAGCTTGTTAATGACATGAAGATGATCAGAATGACAATGCCTAACATCCAACTCAACTCAAAGTTTGTTAACAACATGTCACCAGAATGGGATCGATTCGTCACATCTGTGAAGCTCAACAAAGGACTTAGAACCACCAACTATGAACAGCTCTATGCTTACTTGCAACAACATGAGAAGCATGCAATGTATGACCATCAGTTGAGAGAGAAGCTCAATCCTACGACGAATGACCCTCTTGCACTCATCTCAAGTGTTCATGCACTCAACCAAAACCCCCTTGATTAAATCAGTCACCCATCTACACAAGCAACTCAGAATCATTCACCTGTTGGTCAGTCATCTGTTCAATCAGCAACAAGCATCAAATATTCAGGGTATTCTCACATTGATATGAAGATTGACAATCTCACCAACCAAGTGTCATTGCTTGTTCAACAATTCAGAGCAACACTACCTCAAACCAACAACCAACTTAGAACCTCATCTAACCCTCGTAACATGGCTGTGGTGGAAGATGGACGCGTCGTCGTTCAAGGGAGGCAAAATGTCAACCAAAGGAATGGAGACCGGGGTTATGCTCAGAATAGAATGGGGAATGCCAATCAGGGACAGGGAAGACAACCCAAATGTTATAACTGTGGTGGGTTAGGTCACATTGCAAGGAACTGCACTCAACCGAAATGTCCTCAGAACTCTGACTACTTCAAGGATAAGATGTTACTGATGCAAGCACAAGAGAATGGAGTACCATTGGATGAGGAGCAGCTGCTGTTTCTTGCAGGAGATGAAGGGAACACATTTGATGCCGATGTGGATGATCAACCAGTTCAGGACTTAGCTCTCAACGATCCAAACATCTTCCAGGCCAAAGATTGTGATGCCTTCGATTCTGACGTTGATGATGAACCCACTGCACAAACCATCTTCATGGCCAATCTATCGTCTGTAGTCACATCACCGCAACAATCTGGTTCCCCCAACTCGTCCATCATATCTGAGGTACTAAAGTTGTATGAAACATACGAAAAGTGTGATGAACCGAAGATTCTCAATGAAATACATCAAACTAATGTTGTCACGCCAGATGATGCTGAATTGGAAAGCAGTAATGTTACCCCAATACAACAACATGTGGATCACAACAAAGAATCTGATGTACCTTGTCGAGCATCTTCCNGATGTGGATGATCAACCAGCTCAGGACTTAGCTCTCAACGATCCAAACATCTTCCAGGCCGAAGATTGTGATGCCTTCGATTCTGACGTTGATGATGAACCCACTGCACAAACCATCTTCATGGCCAATCTATCGTCTGTAGTCACATCACCGCAACAATCTGGTTCCCCCAACTCATCCATCATATCTGAGGTACTAAAGTTGTATGAAACATACGAAAAGTGTGATGAACCGAAGATTCTCAATGAAATACATCAAACTAATGTTGTCACGCCAGATGATGCTGAATTGGAAAGCAGTAATGTTACCCCAATACAACAACATGTGGATCACAACAAAGAATCTGATGTACCTTGTCGAGCATCTTCCGTTGTATGTGATGATAATGTGATGCATGAAAAAAGGATTCATAACAAAGTAAAACAAACAAACGTTGTGGAATCAAATACTGCTAATATGGGAAATAGCAATGTTATCCCATATGAACAATATGTAAGACACAATGTCGAGTCTGTTATACCGAGTGATGAATCCTCTGTTGATAATAATGTGTGTGAATTGGATGAATACACTGCTGTTGTGCCTGATGATACCTTGACTACTAGGATTAATATTCTTAAAGATCAGGTGAATATTTATCAACAACGTGCAAGATTTGAGTTAACCGGACGTGAGTAGAAAATGGATTGGCAAATGTGTACATATATAACCGAAAGAAACTTAAAGGAAGAAGCTTTAAGAATGGAGATAAAATCTTTACAAAATCAAATTGATCAAACTGTTAAACAAAAATAGGAGATTCAGGAAAGTGTAACCGCACTAAAACTTGATTTTCAAAGTAAAGAAACTAAACTCTTAAAAGATTTTTCCAATCTTAAAGCGTTAAAGAACAAGCTTGAAAATAAGTTGTACACACAAGGCCAAACCATTCAAACTGCTCAAATGATGCATAAGCACATTAAGTTGCGAGATGAACATAGCAATAAGGATTTAGGAGTGCCCAAAACTAATTTTCTTAGGAGCATTAGTGTCACTCAACCTGCCTTATATGATGCTAATGTGATGCTTATGCCTAATCATGCCCCCCTAATGTGCCTAATACTGAGGAGATTGATGAGACAGAATCAGTCAATAGAGAAAGATTAGAGAATAAAATGAAGGATCCCAAGTGCATTAAAAAACGTGTCAACATCAAACCTCATAATTACTATGAACAGAATCGATTGACTGTTTTTGTACCCCAAACTAAGTTAACACCAGAACAAATATTTTTGCCTTTAGACGTTGAGAAAATGAAAGCTGAAAAACTTAAGGCCATAACTCCTCAAAGGTTTGCTACCCCAACGGTGTATCCTCCCAATACACCGATGCACCTAGTTCAGTTAGCTCTTCCCACACAATGTAAAACTCTTATTAGCATCTACGTTCTTTGTCAAATGTTTGCTGATTTTGATAAAACATGTAAAAAGAGAATAACACCAACGGAAATTACTGAGGGTGAAAGGGGTTTTGAATTAACAAAAGAGTGTTACTTAACTGAAGTCATTCCATTTTTTAAACTTATCAAAGAACACTTTGAGGGCATGCAAATGACCCTTGAATCAGAAGTAAAAGAAATGAAAGATGTGTTTAAAAATTTGGAACATGAGGGAAAACAAATTGCTATAGACCTTCAACATAGTGAAATTGCGAGGAAGAATGCTCTTATCATGAATGATGCTTTGATTGCTAAATGCATTGCACAAGATGTGTTTTATACTGCTACTGATTCTTCATTAACTGCGTGTCAATTTCATGAAATGTCTGGTACTTTAAATGTTTTCCAGAATCGTGTTGTTGAGCTTGAGGGGGAGAATTTAAAATTGCAAGAAAAAATTCAAAACGATGATCATGATAACATGGTCAGACATTTTTCGAAACTAGAAGTTGATAATCTTAATCTGCAATTAAAATATCAACATTTAGAAGAAAGGATTAAAATTACAAATGCCAAGACATCCACGGATGCTCCTGAATTTGATGCATATTTTGAATTAGCCAAATGGGATGAAAAAATTCAAGCTCACACTAACACGATTCGAAAATTGAGGGCCCAAATTGCCCAACTGAAGTCTAACAAGAGTGACGTGATTGAATCCCAAAAACCGCCGTCGGCAGATTCTCAGAATTTTCAAATTCAAAACATTATCAACCATCTCAAACATGAAAATGATTGTTTTCAAGCTGAAAATTCAAGGGTCAAATAACATTACAAAGAGTTATATGATTCGATTAAGATCACTCGTGTCAAAACCAATGAAAAAATAAATTCTTTGTTAATGGAAATTGAGAATCTAAAGACTCAGATGAAAGGGAAAATGCCTGCTGTAGCATGTGATAATGTTTTCTCCAAGGTCTGTAAATGTAAAAATTATGCATGCGATGTCGTGAACATTCCGCTTCCCCTTAGGAATAATGATTTAGCCCACAGTGATTATCTTAGACACCTTAAGGATTGCCTTGACATGCTTCGTGAGACCATTGAAGAGAGTAGAATGGTGAGACCTGCTGATAACACCATCTCAGATGCATGTTTCCTCACCAATAGATCACAAGAACTCGTAGAATATGCCATTGGTACATGTCCCAAAGGCCTTAGCATGCGAGATAAGCTTAATGCATTTTCCTCTAAGATTAAGAACAAGCATGTTACCTTTGATGTGCCCTTGACAACTTCTGAACGTAACACACCACTTACCAGAAAACAAACACCAGTGCAACAATCTAATGTTCCCGTCATTAATTCTACAAGAGTAAACATTGACACTAAAGCTAGCGGGTCAAAGCCTAGTTGCAATACAAGGAATGATAGGACATCGCCGGCTAAAAGTAATCAAGGGAAGAATGTAGAAGACCACATTAGGAACAATAAAATTGTCTTGAATGAAACGAATCGTGTTGATTCTAGTATTAGCTATAAGCGTACTGTAATTAATTTGAATTCTAATGCTCTTTGTAAGACATGTAATGACTGTTTAATTTCTGGTAATCATGATGCGTGTGTTGTGACATATTTGAAGTCTTCCTATGTATCCCCCGTTAAACGTGTTTGGAAAACCACAGGAAAGCTATTTACCAGTGTAGGATTTCAATGGAGACCCACTGGACGTAAGTTCACGTTAGGAATTCAGTGCCCTGTAACTAAAATGACCAATCTTAAGTTTCCAAAAGTTAAGGTATGGAAGGCAACTGGTAGGACTTTTCCTCTATGACACAATGCGTTAACGATAGGTACAGTGCACCCACTAGTAAAGATGTGCCTAATGATACCACTAAACCTTCCACTTCTGTCTCCATTGAATATGCTTGTGCTAACCAATTGGACCCCAATTGTGCTTGGGGATCCACGTTTTTCAGTTATCCATATCTGTCTGGTTTCGAATGCATGTCGTACAAATCGTCCTTTGGTATTTGGACTCAGGCTGCTCAAAACATATGACTGGGGATCGCTCACGACTCAGAAACTTCGTGAAAAAGTTTATCGGGACTGTTAGATTCGGGAATGATCATTTTGGTGCCATTATGGGGTACGGTGACTATGTGTTTGGTGACAGTGTGATCTCTAGAGTATACTATGTGGAAGGGCTTGGGCACAATCTCTTTTCCGTCGGTCAATTTTGTGACTCTGTTCTTGAAGTAGCCTTTAGAAAACACACATGCTTCGTTAGAGAATTGAATGGGCATGAACTTTTGAAAGGTAGTCGTGACAAAAACCTCTACACCATCTCTATCGAAGATATGATGCGGTCATCACCTATCTGCTTGTTATNACAGTGTGATCTCTAGAGTATACTATGTGGAAGGGCTTGGGCACAATCTCTTTTCCGTCGGTCAATTTTGTGACTCTGTTCTTGAAGTAGCCTTTAGAAAACACACATGCTTCGTTAGAGAACTGAATGGGCATGAACTTTTGAAAGGTAGTCGTGACAAAAACCTCTACACCATCTCTATCGAAGATATGATGCGGTCATCACCTATCTGCTTGTTATCTAAGGCCTCGAAGAACAAATCATGGTTGTGGCATCGTCGCTTGAACCATTTGAACTTCGGTACCATCAATGAGCTCACACGCAAAGATCTTGTTCGAGGCATGCTACGGCTGAAATTTGAAAAAAGATCATCTTTGTTCAGCCTGTCAGCTGGGTAAAAGCAAGAAACACACTCACAAACCCAAACCAATCAACACCATTATGGAAGTTCTTCACACCCTTCACATGGATCTGTGTGGAACAATGAGAATACAAAGCATCAATGGGAAGAGATATGTTTTAGTGGTCGTTGACGATTACTCTCGGTTTACATGGGTAAAGTTCTTAAGATCCAAAGATGAGACACCCGAGGTCATCATTAAACTTATCAAGCAGCTGCAAGTTAGACTCAATAAAACTGTCAGATTCGTTCGCACAGACAATGGAACAGAGTTTGTCAACAAGCAACTTACTCAATTTTATGAAAATCTTGGCATAAGTCAACAAAAGAGTATTCCACGAACACCTCAGCAGAATGGAGTCGTTGAAAGACGAAACCGTACCCTTGTAGAAGCTGCTCGAACCATGCTATTATTTTCTAAATCTCCAATGTTCCTCTGGGCGGAGGCAATTGCGACTGCTTGCTACACCCAAAACCGATCACTGATTCATCCTCTTCACAGCAAAACCCCCTATGAGCTGGTGCATGGAAGAAAACCTGATCTTTCGCTTCTACGTGTGTTTGGTGCAT
Source organism: Artemisia annua (assembly GCA_014162995.1). Lineage (NCBI taxonomy): Eukaryota > Viridiplantae > Streptophyta > Magnoliopsida > Asterales > Asteraceae > Artemisia > Artemisia annua. Next base: position 21,034 of record LBNU01025498.1, read on the forward strand.
TATGTTACCCAACTAACGATAGTGAAGACTTGGGTAAGCTAAAGGCAAAAGCTGATATTGGGATCTTTATTGGTTATGCACCAGATAAAAAGGGTTACCGAATCTACAACAAAAGAACCCGACAAATCATGGAAACCATTCATGTCACGTTTGATGAGCTGACTGAGCATATGGCTCCGGGACACTCCATTTTAGGACCCGCACCTAACCTTTTGACACCTGGACCAATTAGTTCAGGACTTGTACAGTCTTCCACTACTGCAGCTCCTTATGTACCCCCCACAAGTGAGGAACTGAAGAAGTTATTTGATCCAATGTTTGATGAATATTTTGAGTCACAGCAGATTATCGAGCCTATACCACAAGCTATAGATCCTAATGTTGCTGTTGCAAATGCCTCTCAAGATAAAAATGGTCCATCTGCCTCCATCTCCATTGGTCTAGATGCTCCATCATCCAGTCATACTCAACCCACGTCAAACGATCAAACTTCGTCAGTACATCAAGGAACTGCCTCAGATAATTCTTTTGAAGTAAATCCCAGTGTTCAACCTGATGATGAGCCATTTGTCAACATATTTGCTCCTGAACCCTCCAATGAGGCTATTTCTTCAGAGGATTCAAACACAGCCACTTCAGTTCACAATCATCAACATCATGAGCATTTTAGAAAATGAACAAATGATCACCCAATTGACAACATCATTGGAAATCCTTCACGACCGGTATCTACACATAAACAACTTGCAACCGATGCCTGGTGGTGCTTTGTCAATTCCATACTATCCAAAGCTGAACCTAAGGATTTTAAAGATGCACTGACTAAAGAATCCTGGTTCACTGCAATGCAAGAAGAAATACATGAGTTTGATCGACTCGATGTATGGGAATTGGTACCTCCTCCAGACTGCGCTATGATTATAGCTCTCAAGTGGATCTTCAAAGTAAAGCTTGATGAGTGTGGTGATGTTTTGAAAAACAAGGCTCGGCTAGTGGCCAAGGGATACCGACAAGAAGAAGGAATTGACTTTGAAGAATCCTTCGCACCCGTTGCTAGAATTGTAGCAATCAGGATTTTCCTTGCCAATGCGGCCAGTCAGAATATGGTTGTATATCAAATGGACGTCAAGACTGCATTCTTAAATGGCAACTTGAAGGAGGTAGTATATGTGAGACAGCCTGAAGGCTTTGTGGACACTGAACGTCCAAATCATGTCTATCGCTTGAAAAAGGCAATATATGGACTAAAGCAGGCTCCCAGAGCATGGTATGACATGTTATCCAAGTTTCTTCTAGCTAACAAGTTCACCAAGGGTGTTGTTGATCCTACACTGTTTACCAGAAGATCGAGCAAACATCTGCTTCACGTCCAAATCTATGTGGATGACATTATCTTTGCTTCTTCTGAACCTATGGAATGTGATCGCTTTGCCAAAGAAATGAACTCAAAATTCCAAATGTCTATGATGGGAAAAATGTCATTCTTCTTAGGATTACAAGTATCTCAAAATCCCAATGGCATTTTTATCAATCAATCCAAGTACGCCACTGAAATCTTGAAGAAGTTTGGATTTGAATCAAGTGACTCAGTTGACACACCGATGGTCGAAAGATCAAAACTGGATGAGGATACTGGCGGGATCCCAGTCGACCAAACTAAGTACCGCAGCATAATTGGGTCCCTAATGTACCTCACTGCTAGTAGGCCTGATCTTCTATTTGCTGTGTGCATGTGCGCTCGGTATCAATCCAAGCCTACCAAAAAGCATTTAGAAGCGGTCAAGAGAGTCTTCAGGTATCTTCAAGGGACTATCCACATGGGTCTCTGGTACCCTAAAGACACTGCTATGGCCCTCACGGCCTATTCTGACGCAGATCATGCAGGGTGTCAAGATACTCGTCGAAGTACTTTAGGAGCAGCTCAATTTCTGAGAGACAAGCTAGTTAGTTGGTCATCAAAGAGACAAATGAGTACTTCCATCTCCTCCACAGAGGCTGAATACATAGCCATGTCATCATGTTGTGCTCAAATCCTATGGATGAAGTCTCAACTATCAGATTATGGCTTCATTTACAACAAGATTCCGATGTACTGTGACAACAAAAGTGCCATAGCTCTCTGTTGCAACAACGTCCAGCACTCCAGATCAAAGCACATTGATATTCGACATCATTTCATCAGGGAACAAGTTGAAAAGGAAATTGTGGAGCTATACTTCGTGAGGACAGAATTTCAGCTGGCTGATATCTTCACAAAAGCACTTCCGAGAGAATAATTTCAATTCATTCTCCCACATCTTGGAATGAAGAGCATCCCACCAGAAACACTCAAATGTCTTCAGGAGGAGAATGAGGAGTAATGGAATTGCTTCAGATATCCTTGTACATACTCAAAAAAAAAATACAAAAATATAAAACCTATAAAACCCATAAAAATCTGAAAAACCAAAAACACAAAAATAGTTCATCTCTAGGCATGTCTTCTGTTTATCGATAACATTTAAGATTCTAGAAATGTCATACAATAATGACACGGAATTTTAAATGAAGCTCGAGCAGAAGTTACAATAAATGGTTAAAACATGTCATATCGGCTTGCTATTACTTCAGATAGCGACCCGTTCTTATTTATGGGAAAACTCGTCGCCTAAAAGACGGTTGTTCCTCCTACCGGGTGAAGTTCACTCGGGCATGGATTACTTTATATCCATGTTTCTCCGAAATAATGTATGTTTCAGTGCATCATTTCTTGTAAAAGAAGAGAAGTCTTCTTTCATCCCAAAATCTCTCTCATCTATGATTCTTCAAGAGAGTTTTTGTGGTTTACAAGGTGGCTATTGGACTTAAATTTTCACAAATACTTGCCGCTCAATGTAATGACTACAGCTCTTTAAATAGAAAACGGGTCATTAATTGAGGGGGAGCGTATTTGCTCAAAATTTCTGCACCTTTCTAAACTTTGTGCACCAGCAGCAGTGAATAAGTGTCTCAAAAATCAGTACATGATCAAATCTGACCACATTTTCTCCTAGTTTTTTTAAAACTCATTTAAATCAATTGGGATCACAAAATGTCAAATGATTTGAAATTTTTTGATCGGGGGAGAGAATGTGATTTAAATATGAAATCTGATTAAAAATTTGATGTTTTGGAATTATATATATGCTCTCCTATATGTGCCAAACTCTTTGATACAACAATGCACATATTAAGGGGGAGCAAGTGGCTAGTGGTGAATAATGGATTCAGCATCTCATGTGAGTATGACTCAGGCGTAACTAACGAATTGACGAAACAATAATGTCATTAAACGAAAAGACTTGTCCTGGCCGGGTAATAATTTCAAGCTGGTCTAACAAGTGATGTAAGCGTGTCTCGAAGAGGACTTGTCTAAGTAGTGTGTACCGTGTCGAGAAACCTTTTGTGAACTTGATCAGGACGGGTAATAATTTCAAGCTAGTCCAACTAGTGATGTAAACGTGTCTCGAATGGGTCTCGTTCACTTAAGGAGGATCAATTTAAAAAGTGCAACTTACCCCGACATGTGCAAACTTCTATCAAAAACATATGAGCACATGTTAAGGGGGATCATTTGAAAATTATACAACTCTCAAAGTGTTAGCAAAATGTGTTTCTTAATCATAAACACTTGAGAGAGTTTTCAATGATTTGGTCAAACGGCAACATAGGATAGTGATGAAGTTATAAGGTGGCTAAGGTTAAGAAAACCGTCCTATCATCCGCCAGAACCGGAGGGATCTACCCAAGGACAATACCGAATAGATAGTATTAGAAAGTCCTTAGGTATGATTATGAAAAAAAAGGAGATAAATGAGAAAGGAGAAAGAAGGGGTTGAAGAATTAAAAAGAAATGAAATGAGAAAGGGTGAAAAGAAATAGCCCTCCCATTATTCAACCTTAGGGCAGAAACCGGGTTCAATTCATATGCTACTGATTGTTACTAAGGTAACATCAGTATTGAAGACAAGACGTCATGGACCCAGTGACGCACTGCACTAAACCTTCTAACCACTCAAGTTCTCTCAAAAGAGCTTGTTTCATTCTCACAGGGAACCCTGCATAATCTATCGACCGCTCATTACGAGCTATGTTGATATTGAAACAGGAGACACCGCTCCAGTCTCCGACGACCAAATAATGCACTTATCGAGTCTAGAGCCACGAGATACATCAAAAGATCTCATAGGAACACGTGCTACTTCTACACTGGTGGTTCAACATTAAGGACACCAGCTGTAATATATGAGTCCTACGCAGATCTTAGCAATCTGCCTAGAACACTTATGAGGGAAAATACGTATGTAATTCCCAGTGATTGAGTGGAAATTCCTGCCAGGGTCAACATCAAACAGCCCTGAAAGCAGGTCACTTCGGTAATTCCTTGCGGGTTACGCTTAGTGATCATGGCGGTTTAAAAAAATGGTCTACAGTCGTGGAGTGATCTCCAGCGACTCACCCAATCGTTGATCTACTTAGGTAGATCTTGTAAGCCCTCTCGGGGGTATCCGGTTTGGGAACGGCCTTGGTAAGGGTTAGAAGGAGTCTTCACACTATGTTGTTGACAATCTTTGATTCCGAACCTGTAAGTACCGGATGTTTTATTGCTAACTGTCTTATGCAGGAATATCTGGCGGTTGTTGCTGATTGCAGAAAAGATGCTAATCCATCACCTCATGCTCACACTTCGACGTTACAACCTAAGAAATCATGATCATTGAATGGGCTTCAACTATGCTTCCACAACTCTGATGCAGAAGATCATGATCCTAAAAAGTGTGAGCATGCCAACACAAAGATGTTCAAATCACGTGGAGACATTTATACTCAAAGATGGCTTAAAGATACTCATTTGGATGATGAACTCGAAGTAACGTCAAAGATCATCCAACACATTAAACAAGTCATCTAAAGTCCACTGCTGAATGCACAAAATTCATGACAATGAAGAATCAAAGGCTACGAGCTACAAAGATATCGACAAAGATTTAGATGCTAGAGTTCAAAGTTTTATTTCCGGGGTGACCTCCCTTAGGGGGAGATTGTTAGGAATACGTTTTTCATATAGAAGACTCGGTCACCCCGAGTATTGTTTAGCATTATGTAGCTCATAGTATCTATCATATTAGTTAGTACGTAGTTTAGTATTAGTTAATATTTGTGGAGTCGGGTCGGGTCTTTACCCACTGTCAGCTCGATCCACAGCCTAGTAGAGGCGGATATCAAGTTGTAGTATAAATACCCCTCACCTAGCAAGGGTGAGGGTTGGACCTTTCATTACAATCAATCTAATATCTTGCACTTTCTCTCTCTAGAAAAGGCTCCCATCTTTCTTTCTCTCTCTACATAACCAACGAACCAAACCACCATTTGAATCATGTTTGTGACTTAATGTGTATCCTACACCCACTATTACTATTTCCTTTAGGATATAATCTAGGTTAAGGATATGCTAAGATACTTTTCCCGGGTATTACAGTTAGATATGTCATCCTTTAACAATCCTATCATAGTGTTTGACACTGATGATAAGGATACTTCATCAGATAGTTATGAGTATACCCCGGCTACCCCTACCCACTCATCTTCTGGTTCTAATTCACCGGAAGAATTAGCCCAGAATATCTTAGTTAACTTAGGTCTAGAACCTTCCCCGAATGATCCTGATGTGTTTCGAAAGCTCTAAATTTATAATAACAAGTTCTACCAATTCCTTAATACACAAAACACATGGGTAAAAGTATAACCCCCGTTTATAGTAAAAGTTGAGGTAAGACCAGGTCGTCCCAAGAGAGGTAATGATTCCTTATGTCAGCTATGATTAACAAAATTAGATTCCAATGATTGTCACTTATCACTAAAACCGTTTTTGTTGGATTTAAGATTTTTGTGTTGTTTTCCCAATTTATATTAAAAGTATGTTTATTCAAGGCTAAGCACATGAGAATTATAAGAAGTAGCATCACAGAAGTTACATGGACAAAGCATAAGAGTAAAGCATGATGGTTAATCATGTAAACTAGTATATCTATCCTATGTAAAAGAATCTTCTTTCGGCCTTTGATTCTATATACACAGAATGCATAAAGTGTGGTCCAAGTATGAAGTATAAAACATGCACATACATTCTCATTTTAAGTACCAAAAGTCCTAATAATAGGTTATTTATTATATATTTCACATAATATCGGAGGTATAAATATGTATAATACGAGACTCATCAAACTCCCCCATAGTTAAACCAATGCTTGCCCTCAAGCATACAAGAAAAATGTCTTTTAAAACCAAGTCTCGTATAAGTTTCAAATATGTATTTTGTTTGTGTATCCAGGAATAACATGACATGCTCCTCACGAAAGTGTATATATTTTCAAGTTCACTCAAGCACTCATAAAAATAATTTGTGTGGTAATTCACTCTTATATAGCTCAGTCATAACTTATAGATTTACCATATGCTTGTAAAAGAAACAAAACTACACCGACATGGCGTAAGCACCAAGTATAAATATCAAAGAGGTCTTTTATTCGGTTTAAGGGTTATAAGGTATGGATAGAATAATTGTTAAAACTTAAGTCGGGAAATCATACTTTTTCTTATTACTTCTTCTATTATTTTTCTCTTTTCTTTTTCACTTCTATATATTTTTTTCTTTTCTCAACCACATTATAACAAACATAAAGCGTGCACTCTTCATACTCATCGTAATTGGTATATAACCATACTTTTTTTTTCATATATATTCCAATTCTCATATTCCCGACTAAGCAACATATTTTTGATTGTTTTCTTGATAGATAAGTAGAAACGAAAATCAAGGCTCAGAAAGGTGTATCTAGTGGATAATAGCACTAAAAGTGAGTGCTAAATAGGTTAAGTTTCGATTAGAAAACGGATGGCTTATATATGGTGTAATTCTTAATTTTTGCCTCTTAACATATAAAAATACTTATATCACACGAATGTGATATCACTGCGGTCTCATAATGGTTTCAAATACAAGTTCTAGAATCACATAAATTATCGGCACACTCATAAACAAAGAAATGAAGCATAAAAGGTATATGCTGATATAGGCTCGAAATCCTTACATTTATAGTGGTAATGGTCATAAAATGTGCAAATAATGTCATTAATCCCGATTCAGACTTCTTATGATTGTTTTGGATACGTTTTCTATAAAACTCTTTAGTTATTTCCAATTTTTTGATTTTTAATATACCCCCGTAATCGGCATACATTACTAAAATGTGCGTCGATCTTTGTTTATAACTACGGCATTTTTATGCCAAAAGCGGCGCTTTTTATTAAATTTTGTCTTAACCGTTTAAAGTTTTTCATATATTAGCATAAATTTTTCTTTATTTTTCAAGTTATCTTCCCCCTCCCCCCCATACTTAAATTAAGTATTGTCCCTAATGCTTTAGAATTAAAAACAAAGTATAACAGAAAAAATAAAGGATAGCGATACTTCCCGGGTATGCTTTGTCATTCCCCGAGAAATCTCCAAGTATTTTGTCCATCTTTTTGGACCAATCTTTCCTGCATTCATACATCATTCAACAAACAATTTCACAAAATGGTAGTTTTCCCTTGGCATACTACGTTAGCATTATATATATAGCATAGATATTAGTTAAATTGTTCAAAGTGTTTTACGTGGCAACCATGGTGCCATCGTGGTGGTGGTGTGGTGCAAGTGTCCAAATTGTTTTATGTGGGTACCAACAGAGGTACCCTGAATACAGACCATTGTTATGAAACATTGTTTTGAAATTGTTTTTAAATCATGACCAACACACCGGTCATCCAAACATCCAAACCCCGCCGTGTATCCTGCCAAGCACGGCGGTCTTCCATCCTGCTAATCACCAGATGTTTACTGGCACAATCTCCAACACTTCTGGCAAGTCCCTAATCTTTCCCGTCCCTGCATCTCTTAGTATCCAAAGTTCCTCATCTCCACAGGCTTGCAACTCACCAGGTCACCAAACAACTCCATTCCTTCTTCATTAAACAATCCTAAGTTCTTTGCTATCCTAGTGACAATATGACCAGAACAAATCCGAGTTCCACTAGCAAACACAGCTCCTTCACTCAACTGTTGTGCTATCAACCAACTCAAATTTAAACTGGACAAATGATGATTCCTCACAAACACATATAGTATCCACAAATCCATCTCCAAAACATACTGCTCATAGCGTGCTCTGTGAAAAATTGACTTCACCATCACCTTGTGAAGTACTTGCAACAATGGGTTTCTAATCTTCCAAACTCTTTTCTTCCCATAAATTCTAACATCCTCTCCACTGATTTCCTTCCAAAATTCATCTGCATTGAAACTTCCTATTTCTCTTTCTCCTTCCAATACCAACCTTTCAAAGTTCACATCTCCCATCTCTTTCTCTGAGTGAATACCCAACAACTTACTGAACTCCAATAATGTGACTGATCTCTCAACTCCTCCTAGTCTAAACCTCATAAACTTATCTGTCAACACATCTTCATCAGATATCTCCTTCTTCACTGACAAGGAACTGAAAAACTCCAAGCACCATTCCATGTAAATTGATTCTCTAATTTCTAAGGCTCTCTTCCACATCTGAGAAGTTACAATCCTATGACCATACACAACTCTCATAAGGAGCATATCTTCCAGGAACTCATTACAACCAAGTTCTTTCATAATTCTCCAACTTATTATTCTAGGTGCATCAATTTCCCTGAAATAAATCTTGTTAAGTTTCTCATTTAAAACTCTCTTTGCTGGTTTGCCTACTCCTTTCCATAAAAGGTTTGGGTGTTCTTCAGGTTGTCTCTTAGGTGTTTTAAGAGCTCCCCTGGTTCTAGATGCAACATTAGAGCTTCCTTCACCATCCATGTTCTACTCACACAATCACAAACAAGCAACATTAGTTGTTAGAAAACATAGCTACCATAAATTCAATCAATTAAGCAAGTTTCATGTATACTGTGACCAAATTTTTCCAGAAAAGCGGCGGTTTTAGAAATAAAACCAGCGATTATGTGACAAAATTTTCCAAATTATGAAAATGTTCGGCGGTTTTTATAAAAGCTCCGCGGTCTTGGCCCTCAAGACCGGCGGTTTTTATGCTCTGCACACAAGTGCTCTGTTTCATAGTCAAAAACCATTTTCATCTCACATAGGCATCAAAACTTTATCCTTATTAGGCCTCTTAAATCTTATAAACAATCTCAAATATCCAATTAAGCATATAAGAACAACATATAGTAGTTAAGCATCATACACTTAAATGTTTATGCATTCAAATTCAAAAACTCTTTCCAAATATCTTTCTAGTATTCTTAAAACATGTATTATCCCTTCTTAACTCATAGGCAAACATTCAATTAATCACATTATTCTACTAACATAGGCAATTGTTCATATTAGGGCATAGAAAAATCCTAAATCTTAAGTGATCATAATTCTACAACTAATCAAGGGGCAAACTCGATATTCATAAAAGATAACACATAATCAAGCATAAAACATCCAAAATTCAGAATATCATAGCAAACCCTAAGTTTTCGATCATTAAAACCCTAAAAAGTTTTCTGAAATATTAAAACAAGTGTAATCTTACCCTCATTGTTTTGAAATATTGGTTTTGATCTTCGAAAATTTCTTGAAAATTATCTTTTGGATTATTGGAAAAAACCGTCGGTTATGTGTGTGTGTTTTTAAGTGTTTTTTCTTTTAGCGCGTAAGGTCAAAATGCTATGTTTTTTAAGTTATAAAAGCTTCCCTCGTTAAAAGCTCGGCGATCTTAATTAAAAGAGCGGCGATTATTTTTGCAATTTCTCTTACAGTATGCTATGATCTTCTAGAAATTAACAAATAACAAACTAACAACTATAGCAATCATATAAATATTCACAAAAGTTATTCATTCATCTCTTTTCAGAGGCATAATCATCAAGCATAAGCATTGAGATACAATTTATTCAAAATATTGCAAAATAACATAGAAATGAAAAATTAAGAAAGGAGCATTGTTTCAACTCCATTTTTGGTGTTACTTTGGTGTTTAGGCAGTGAAATGTTCTGGTGACATGATGTCACTCAGTTTGTAGGAACCAGATGGCTTCCTCTTGGTGTGCTTAGTCTCAAAGCCTCTTTCAAATCCATTGCCATACGGGTCAACAATCTTAATATTGACATGCCATTTTCTGTCTCCTTCACCCTTGGTAATACCTCCTGAATAGTTTGGGGTCCAATCCATATTCTTAATTGATAATGGAAGTGCTCCAAGCAAAGCAGTTACTTTCTTCCAAACACAAACATTCCTAAATGGGTCGAGATACTCTTGTTCAGCCAATGCTCTCTCCATGGGATCCTCATAGTCATAGTACTTAGGACGTACAGGTCCATAAATTGGCTTACCATTTTCATCCCTTTTTGGTGAGAATTCTTCCTCATCCTCATTATCACTTTCATCTTCCTTGTTCCTTCTTATTTTTGCAGTTTCAAAATGGTGATGAACTACCCCATCAAAAGTTGTCAATCTTTTCTTTCCTGTATCAAGAACTGACCCTAAGGTGTGAATAAAGCTTCTCCCCACTACCAATGGTACATTTTTGTCAATCGGAACATCAAGTAGCAAGAAATTTGCCAAAATAGTATGTGCGCTCACTTGACATAAAACATCTAGCAATCTTCCCATGGTCTCAGCTTGTGACATATCAAGCATTCTAATCTTATCAATCTTAGGTTTAACTTTTCCTCTTTCAAGCAACTCATATATTTTATAGGGCATCATATTTATATTGGAACCTGTATCAGCTAAAGCATTGTAAGTTAGGTTCCCTTCCAAACGAATTGGAAGAACAAAACATCTAGGATCCTCAAGTTCTCTAAGTACTTTATACCCCTTAACCACATGTGCAGCAGCCTCTTCTTCATTCTCATCTTCTACTTCCCCATCTATCTTAAGTCTATCCATGAGAATTCCGTCTAAAATCTTTTTATTCTTGTCTTCATTCTTCAAAGTTTCAATAATGGGCCTTTTCTCATACAATAACATGATCCTAGCATACACATCAGCTTCCAACTCTTCCCTAGTAAGCCCATCTCTAGTTATTGGACGGTTTATGGTTAATGAAGGTCTTTCATCTCCATACTTCATTTTGTAAATTGGTTGTGATTTATTTTTCAGTCTCTTACTTTTTCTCATCTTGCATACAAACTCAGGTGTTTCTAAGGTAGGCATATTTTCATGGTTAAGGAGGGGTGGCAATTCATCTTCACTAATTCCAGCAAGTAACTCATCTAAGTTCTGCAGATCATTGTCTATCATAGTTGCATCTGGCCAAATGGTTAGTAAACCATTAGCAAAATCTACAATGCTTCTAGCCAATCTTAGGAAAGGTATCCCAAGAATTACATTAGGTTCCTACTCATTTTCATTAGGATTAATATAGAAGTCTACCAAGAACAATTCTTCTTTCAAACTTACTAAGAGTTTCTTAGTAACAACCATACTGCCATCATTTCTCTTCTCACATTGCATTCCCAACCTTTTGAAAAATTCCTTGTGTAGCAAATTTCTGTTATAATCAACGTCCGCAACAGCATCAGAGGCATATAATTCCTCCACAAAACAAGGTGTGAGAAACTTCAAACAACAATCTGGGGTGTCCATCTTTCCAAAAGTATATACCCTCTGTTCATTTTTCAAGCCACTATCAACTGTGTCTGATTCTGAAACATTGTTTTCTCCAATACTCTCTGACTCATCAATCCATCCACAGCTATTCTCCAATTCCAACCTCTTTCCTATTCTATTATTATGATCCATGGCTAACATAGCTAAAATGTGCACAAACATCAAATGAAACATTAATAGGTTAGTCAAATACATATTCTAGGTATGTGGTGGATGAGGGCCTGCCAATGTGGCGGGTGCGACTCTAAACCAAAAAATTGAAAGTCGCCTTCCAAAAAAATAAGTTATAAGCACATATTTATACTCCAATAATCTCATATAACTTATATATGTCAAGATATGCGTTTGTTTTATCATCATAGAAGAGAAACAAATCTTCTGTAAAGATTTTTGTAGAAAAACTCAGCGTACTTTAAGAAAAGTGCGGCGGTTACGCGATTTTTTAACCGTTTTATTTAAAATTTTTCAGAAATACGGCGGTCTTAAGAATAAAAACGGCGTTTTTCTGGGTTTTAACAGTTCATCATAAGAGATATAATCATTTATAAACTCATATAATAGTTGAAAACATATTGCAATTATCATCTCATTCATAAGGGCAATCTAGTATAACATTCTCAAGAAAATAATTAAAAAACAAAAGCAAAATATTTTTGTGTTTTTTATTTTAATGTGCAATTTATACTTATGCAGTAATTCAGATAATAAAAACAAAAGAAACATAAGTCTTATGTTCTCAGAATCTAGATAAAGCATTTTACAAGTTTGTTTTGGGGTTTTTTGAAATTAAATCCAACTGTTTTCTTCAACTGTACTAAAAATTCGGCGGTTTTTGTTTGAACAACCGGCGTACTTTGTTTCTCAGAGTCCAAATTCTTTAAAATTTCTGCAATAAAATTTTGTATCAAGCAAATCAAAACTAACATATAAATCAAATTAACCTCCCCGGCAGCAGCGCCAAAAACTTTGATGTGTTTCGAAAGCTCTAAATTTATAATAACAAGTTCTACCAATTTCTTAATATACAAAACACATGGGTAAAAGTATAACCCCCGTTTATAGTAAAAGTTTAGGTAAGACCAGGTTTTCCCAAGAGAGGTAATGATTCCTTATGTCAGCTATGATTAACAAAATTAGATTCCAATGATTGTCACTTATCACTAAAACCGTTTTTGTTGGATTTAAGATTTTTGTGTTGTTTTCCCAATTTATATTAAAAGATGTTTATTCAAGGCTAAGCACATAAGAATTATAAGAAGTAGCATCACAGAAGTTACATGAACAAAGCATAGGAGTCAATCATGATGGTTAATCATGTAAACTAGTATATCTATCCTATGTAAAAGAATCTCCTTTCGGCCTTTGATTCTATATACACAGAATGCATAAAGTGTGGTCCAAGTATACAGTATAAAACATGCATTTCCTCTAGTCAAGCCGTTAGACATGAGACTAGCCCTTAAACGTGTCATAGTCAAGGTCATCATTTGTTTTACTAAGCAATTCTCACAAGCATAGCAATGATTTGTTATAGACAGACAATTCATAATGTAACCAACATGATTGAATCTTTCGACCTTTAAGCAATCATAATGATCAATCAAGACAAATGATAAGAGACTAAACAATGACATATCAAATGCATATATCATAGATTCAATATTCATGATACAATTCTCATAATAATCATGGCAGAAGTGCCTCAAATAAACATAAGGTTACTACTCCATACTTAACATAAAGTAAAACATGTAAACAAGTAATTTCATCATAATAACGAGTTTATACCAAAAGTATTCGTGCTCCAAAGTATTTCTCCAAGTATGGTTCTGACTCCAACTCCTTAGCTAGTGGTTTTGGTGCAAACCACTACTAAACTGCTTCTAAAAGATCAAGTTAGGATTCTTTGTTGTTTTGTGTCTAAACCTCCGAATTGAGCTCCTATTTATAGTGTAAATGAAACCCTAGCTCGTCCCTGAAGAGTTATGACAAGCAAATGATCGGCCTCATCATTGAAGTAGCACATTAATGTAGAAAATATAACTGCCATGTGAAGTACACCGCACATCCGGTACAAAACCGGTGAGCTTCTCTTTGCGTAATCAGCGCTTATATAGTATATAACCGGCGCACTTCTTGTTTGACTCGTAGTTACATAGTTAACCAAAGATGCCCGTAAGCGGCACTCTTTATACATATAATCGGCGTGCTTTAGTCCAAGCTATGTCTTTTCCTATATGTTCACAAAGTCATCCTTTTCTTGTGCTTCTCGCGTCTTTCCTCCAAACCTTTGTCCTGCACATACATTCTCATTTTAAGTACCAAAAGTCCTAATAATAGGTTATTTATTATATATTTCACATAAGACCGGGGGTATAAATATGTATAGTACGAGACTCGTCAGATCCCTATATGCAAGCATATAATGGGTATATGCAAGCATATGGTAGTGACATTCCTATAGTACATACTTTAACACCTACCCCATCTATACCTCACTATACTAGTCAAGATCACTATATTCCCGAAATAGCTTCCCCACCCCATAAGAAATTACGTATTATACCAACCTCGCCTTCCCCTAGGTTTGAAATAGGAAATAGTTCTTACAAAACACCCTTAGAAAGACATGAAGAGCAAATAGAGGATATACTTAGTCATTTAGATAAGTTATCTTTAGGACGTATAGAAAAAGTAGAAAATAAGATAAGTGACTTAGGAAAGGGTAGAATGATAATTCAAAAAGATTACACTAGGTTAGAGAATGAATTAGAGAAAACACGTAGCCAAATCTTTAAGTTACAAACAAAGTATGAGGGACTAGGGATGAGCATGGTTCTGGAACCGGTTGGAACCGGAACCGGAACCGGTGGATCCGAGAACCAAACTTTCAGAAAAGTGGGAACCGAGAACCGAACCGAATATAGTTTTTGGTTCTGGTTCCAGTTCCGGTTCTTTTGGATCTATCCATATAGGAACCGCTTTTCTATTAAGCTAATAAAAAAACACAAGAAATTAAACTTTTTAAGAACTTGAAACCATTTACATTTAAGCAAATAACAATTAACAACTAAACCATAAACTCAAATAATCAATGTGGCTACGTGATGATGATAGATAATAAACAATGTGGCTACGTGATGATGATAGATAATAAACAATGTATTAATAAAAGTGGCTACGTGATGATAATAGATAATAAACAATGCATTAATAAAAGTGCTAGCAAATTTTAGCATGATGAACATGTAAAAGCTAATCGAATGCAAATAAAAATAAAATATAAACTTACTTCCATTGTTTTGATAATGACAAATGATTTTGGAACGTTATTAGGTTTAAATTAATTATTGATTTTTAGATGTTTCATTAAATTAAAGATTAGGGTTTAGAGTGTTTGACTTGATGGCTAGTAGGGGGTTTTTTTATGATACGTAGGATTTGATTAATATTTTGATAAGAAGTAAAAAAAGTACATATTTTTATAATTATTGGATATTTTATTCCGGAATTGAGAACCGGTGAAACCGAACCGAACCGACCCAAGAACCAAAAAATCTCAAAATCAAGAACCGGAACTGGAACCATTGGTTCTGGTTCCGGTTCGGTTCTTCATAGTTCCGGTCCAGTTCTCGGTCCGGTTCCGGTTCTTTGGTTCTTTTGCTCATCCCTATGAGGGACACTCTGACGAAGTAGTTACCGCACATGTTAGACTTTCCACTATAGAAATGATCATCGAAGATATTAGGGATAGTCATAAGTCTGACATAAAAGATCTGTTAGAAGCAATCCAAGAACTTAAGAACAACAAAGGATCAAACTAGTAAGGTTATAGACTTAGTTATATAGGTAGTTTATTAGGTAGTATGCGTTAAGTTTTCACCCTGTAAGATATAGGAACAAGTCGTTATAAAAAAAATTATAGCTTGCCTATAAAAGGATCCCCTATGCCTTATACCTTAGGAATCACTTTAGGCCTACCTTAGGTTTTAGAGAACTCGAGGTCATTAGGAATCTTAAAAACTAGAAATGCTAAAACTTATAACAATTAGAATCCTTTAGGTTAGTATCACTATGCCTTTAGACTGGGGAAACGAACTTTCGTGGAATATAGCAAATCTTATTAGGAAATCCGCCCTTTTAGTTTTAGGATTCCCTATACCCTATTTCTCCGGTATCAGACAATGTTCTAAGGATTAGAACTTGTAACCCCGTCTATACGCAAGATTCTATTAGTTAGATCTTGCAAGAATGTCTAAATTGGAAATGACATTATTCTCATCCCAACTTATCTTCCGATCTTCTATAGAATGGCACGTACAAGATCAACTACTCCTACTACTCCCGCCACTCCCGCCATGACTCAGGAAGACATTCGGCGACTAGTTGCTGACAGTGTAACTGCGGCACTAGAAGCTAAGAATGCTAACATGGCTAGAAACCCCGAAATTCCTGTAGTGAAGAAGAGTAACTACAAGGAATTTATGAGCTATCAGCCCTTTAATTACAAGGGGACAGAAGGGGCCATAGGATTGATTCACTGGTTTGAGAGATGTGAATCAGTATTCTCCCGTAGTAACTGTACTGAGGATTGTAGAGTTAAGTTTGCTACCGGTACTCTTACCGAGGAAGCATTATCCTGGTGGAACTCGTATGCCCAACCAATAGGAATAGAAGAGGCATACAAGATCACCTGGACTGAGTTTAAGAATCTTATGATTAAGAAATACTGTCCTCGTATGGAAGTCAATAAAATGGAGGATGAATTTTATAACTTGACTGTAAAGGGGAACGATGTCAAAACTTATATTAGGAGATTTCAAGAGTTGGCAACATTGTGTCCTACAATGGTGCCGACTGTTGAAAAGACAATAGAAGTTTTCATCGGAGGTTTGCCCCGAAGTATCGAAGGGAATGTTACAGCCTCTAAACCTCAAAATTTAGAGGAAGCCATTAACATTACCTTAAGGTTAATGGATCAAGTAACAAAGCACAACCCTGTGCCAGCACCCAACGAGAATAAACGAAAGTTCCACGATGGGAGAGCTTTCGGAAACACCCGTAACATTAACAATAATAATCGTACTAACCCCTATTCTCAACCAAACCCAAGGCAGAATATTACGAGAGCATATGCCGCCACTCCAAATGAGGGAAGTGGTTATACTGGGAAAGCCCCTCTGTGTAAGAAATGCAACTGGCATCACACATGGAATTGTTTCATTAAGTGTAATACATGTAACAAGGTGGGCCATCAGACATAGGATTGCAGGCACAAAGGACCAGCAACTGGGGGTAATCCGCCACCAGCAACGGTCATTTGTCATGCTTGCGGAGAAAAGGGACACTATTCAAATAGATGTCCAAAGAAAAATACTGATGGTGCCCAGGGTAGAGCTTATATGTTGAGGGATAGAAACGATCAGCAAGATCCGAGCGTAGTCACGGGTAAGTTTCTCTTAAACAATCATTTAGTTAAAGTACTATTTGATTCTGGAGCCGATAGGAGTTTCGTATCTATACCTTTTGCCTCTAGACTTAGGATCAAACCCGTAGCCTTAGATACTTACTATGAGATAGAAATGGCCGACGGAAACCTAGTTAGTACTAACGCCGTCATTAAGGGTTGTACCCTAACCTTACTTAACCACCCTTTCGAAATTGATCTTATACCCATGAGACTCGGTAGTTTTGACGTTGTTGTGGGAATGGATTGGTTGTCCAAGAATCAAGCTAAGATTCTTTGTGATGAGAAAATCATCCATGTACCTATCAACGATGAAACTTTAATTATACGAGGAGATCGAAGTAAGACTCGTCTTAACTTCATCTCATGTATCAAAACGGAACAATACGTCTCATGAGGTTGTCAAGTCTTCATTATTCAAGTAACGGAGACCAAGCCAGATGAAAAACAACTGGATGAGATCCCTGTAGTCAGGGAATACCCAGAAGTTTTTCCTAAGGATTTACCTGGCTTACCTCCCATTCGTCAAATAGAATTTCAAATCGACTTAATCCCCGGAGCGGCACCTATAGCCCAAGCCCCCTATAGGTTAGCCCCTTCATAGATGAAGGTACTCTCTGAAAAACTCCAGGAATTAGCCGATCGAGATTTCATACGTCCAAGTACATCACCCTGGGGAGCTCCTGTCCTATTCATTAAGAAGAAAGACGGATCTTTTAGGATGTGTATCGATTATCGTGGATTAAACAAACTTACTATCAAAAATTGATACCCATTACCCAGGATTGATGACTTGTTTGATCAGCTTCAAGGTTCGAGTGTTTATTCAAAAATCTACTTACGATCTGGTTATCATCAAGTGAGAGTGAGGGAAGAAGATATCCCTAAGACCGCTTTCAGAACGAGATATGGGCACTATGAATTTCAAGTGATGTCATTTGGTTTGACAAACGCACTAGCGGTTTTCATGTATCTCATGAACCGGGTGTGTAAACCATACTTGGATAAATTTTTCATAGTGTTCATAGATGATATCCTTATCTATTCTCGTAACGAGGAAGAGCACGCTCAACATTTGAGAATAATCCTAGAATTACTTAAGACGGAGAAACTTTATGCAAAGTTCTCTAAGTGCGAATTCTGGATTAGTACCGTGCAATTTCTCGGACACTTGATAGATAAACAAGGACTTCGTGTCGATCCTGCAAAAATCATAGCCGTCAAGAATTGGCCGTATCCTACGAATCCCACCAAAATACGACAATTCTTAGGACTCGTGGGCTATCATCGAAGGTTTATTGAGGGATTTTCAAAGATTGCAAAACCTTTGACGGAGTTAACCCAGAAAAACAGGAAGTTTGTCTGGAAAAAAAGACCAAGAGATAGCTTTCCAACATTTGAAGAGAAAGTTGTGTGAAGCTCCGATCTTAGCATTACCAGAGGGAAACAACGATTTCGTTGTTTACTATGATGCTTCACGTCGAGGTCTTGGAGCGGTATTGATGCAAAGAGATAAGGTCATTGCTTATGCATCACGACAATTTAAACCGCATGAAGAAAACTACACCACACACGATCTAGAATTAGGAGCAGTAGTGTTCGCTCTGAGAATATGGAGACATTATCTGTATGGCACAAAATGTACGGTTTTTACCGATCATAAAAGCCTACAGCATATTCTTAATCAAAAAGAGCTGAACATGAGACAACGTCGATGGATAGAACTGCTCGTTGATTATGATTGTGAGATTCGTTACCACCCTGGCAAAGCTAACGTAGTAGCAGATACTTTGAGCCGTAAGGAACGAATCAAACCACTTAGAGTTAGGTCGTTAGTTATGACTCTTCATTCGGATTTACCATCTCGAATACTCAAAGCCCAAAATGAAGCCCTCGAAAAGGAGGATCGTAGAATTGAGAAATTACGAGGGATGGATAAGGCTTTTGAGATACGTTCAGACGGAACTCGTTGTATTAAGGGTCGGAGATGGTTACCTTATCATGGTAACTTAAGGAACATAATAATGCACGAGTCCCATAAATCTAAGTACTCCATCCACCAAGGTTCTGACAAGATGTATCAGGATCTGAAGAAACACTATTGGTGGCCCGACATGAAGGCATCCATTGATAGATATGTGGGCAAGTGTTTAACATGTTCTAGAGTAAAGGCTGAATGTCAAAAGCCATCCGGCTTATTGGTACAGCCTGAGATTCCCATTTGGAAGTGGGAAAGGATTACGATGGATTTTATCACCAAACTCCCTAGAACATCCAACGGGCATGATACTATTTGGGTAATAGTAGATCGCCTTACGAAATCAGCTCATTTCATTCCCATACGAGAAACGGATGATATGGAAACCCTTGCTAGTTTGTACCTCAAGGAAATAATTTCCCGACATGGAGTGCCAATATCTATCATATCGGATCGTGATTCTCGTTTCACGTCAAGATTTTGGCAATCTATGCAAAATGCCTTAGGTACTCAGATAGACATGAGTACGGCATATCATCCTCAAACCGACGGTCAAAGTGAAAGAACTATCCAAACACTCGAAGATATGCTTCGAGCATGTGTGATAGATTTTGGAAAAGGATGGGAGAAACACTTACCGTTGATAGAATTCTCGTATAATAATAGTTATCACGCTAGTATTAAGGCAGCACCATATGAAGCACTTTATGGACGAAAGTGCAGATCCCCTGTCTGCTGGGCCGAAGTTGGAGAAGTTCAACTTACGGGTCCAGAGATAATTCATGAGACTAATGAGAAAATAGTTCAAATCCGACAACGCTTACAAGCCGCAAGGGATCAGCAAAAGAGTTATGCCGATATAAGACGTAAGCCTATAGAATTTCAAGTCGGAGACAAGGTTATGTTGAAAGTTTCACCTAGGAAAGGTGTCTTTCGTCTCGGAAAGCAAGGAAAGCTTAGTCCGAGATATATTGGACCATTTAAGGTTCTAGAACGAACTGGTCCGGTGGCATACCGACTTGAATTGCCGGATGAACTAAGTAATATACACGACACGTTTCACGTCTCAAATCTTAAGAAGTGTTTATCGGATGAATCACTCATCGTTCCTATGAAAGAGCTTCAATTGGATGATAAGCTCAATTTCACAGAGGAACCAGTCGAAATCATGGACCGAGAGGTCAAAAATCTAAAACATCACCGGATTCCTATCGTCAAGGTACGCTGGGACTCTAAGAGAGGACCAGAGTATACTTGGGAACGAGAGGATCAAATCCGTGCTAAATATCCCCATCTATTCTCACCCTCGCCCAATAACACTAACTAAATCTCGGGACGAGATTTTCTTTTAGGATGGGAGACTGTAGCAACCCACTAACTTCCCTACTAACTTTCCCATAGGTTAGCAAAGCCTTACTAACTTAACTTAGGCCCTCACTAAGCACAATCTAGGTTAGAAATGCCTATAGCTATTTCCCGAGCAAAATTTTTGCTTTGCTATACCACTATTGCCTATATAACCTCTAGACAAGCTCACGTATCCACCTATGCCAACCACTACTATGTTTACTTGATGTAAACATCCCAGTATGTCAAGTCTAGGTTTTAAACACATTTTCACAAAATAAATTATCACTCTAGTACACTATACTCATCAGAAAACACTAATTGCACCTATGTGTTTACGGTTATCTTTAAAACCCTAATTGCTTATCTGGACTAGTTTGAAAGTGCTCAAGGCTTAAGTATGAGTTACCATAGCAACTTTAGGTTATATTAGACTCCCTAGATCATAGTACAATTCCCTAGAACTTAGGTACAAGTCAAATAAGAACAAAACCTTAACTAGGTCATAACTTCCCGGAAACTAGGATAAGCTTTCCAAAATCTTTACCATAAGCTACCACCACTTAGTATAAGCCTTCTAGGACTTAATATTAGTCACTAAACACTCATAGGACCCTAAACCAGGCACTAAACCCTAGGCAAAACCCTAAACTCTCACTAGGCAAAACTAGGTTAAAACTAAACCTAACACCTAAACTAAGCTACCTTAGCACATCAAATCTTGCAACCAAGCACCCTAGCACCTCCCCTAGACCTAGCACACACCCTAGCACCTCCCTAGCAGCCACACAAGGAGGTGGATCACCTCCTTGTCACCACCTTCACTCGTTAGGGCAACCATAGCCACAACCGGCCTAGCAGCCCCCTAGCTACACCATAGCTGGTCTTAGTCACCCACTAGGTCTTCCACAACACCCTCTAGCTCTGCATACTCAGCCCCCTCCTCGCCACCTCCTTCTTCTTTTTCTTGCTCGCTACTTTTCGTACCCTATAAATACCCCACAAACCCTCACCATTTCTCTTCACACCTCCCCTCTCTTCTTTACCTAAACATTTCTGTAGTATAAGACCCTTAGAACCCATAGAAGTCGAGTAGTGAAGCCCTAGTACCTTGTCGAGGCCTAGTTTTGGCCGAGAAACCCTAGAAACCCACGTAAAGCCTTGTACGACCTAGGTAAGCTTCATTTTTGATCCTAGTAGCCTTAGTACTGACCTAGAACACTTATGATATGCCTTGGAAGCCTTAGAGTAGCCTTGATCAATTTCATTTAGAAACCCTAATTTTAGATAATTACATGTTTATGTGCTAAATTGCCTTATTATGTGATATAATCTGAATTAGGAGACTTAGTTAAGTATATATTAGCTAAACATAAGCTAGGAAACTTAATTATCTCATTAGAATACAATTTGCATGGAAAAAGGACTAGTTTTGTAATAGTTTTCATGCATAAGGGTATATATGGTAAATTTCTGAAAATATGAAGTTTAGGGACTGTTTTGACATTTCTTAGAAGTTATAAGTATAAGGACTCTTTTTGCAAAGTTCTAAAACCCTAGGATAGAAATTAAAATAAGTTATAAACTTAAAAGGACTAGTTTTGCAAATATTATTAAGTTAAGGGTATAAAAGGTAAATATTAAAAATTAGTATAGTTAAAGGACCATTTTTGCCATTTCTCTAAAATATATAAGTATAGGGACTAAATGTGCAAAAGTTAGAAAATTAAATGCTTAAATGTTATAAGTTTATAAGTTTAGGGTAGAAAGTGTAAATATGTAAACTTGAAGGGTATAAACGGACTATTTTCATATAAGTGAAAAACCTATTTTAAGTTAGAAGCATAACACAATACTAGGGAGCTTCATGTGAGGGGTATCATGTGGATATTTCGTTTTGACGAGTTTGCTGGGTTTACGATTTAAAGTGCCCTGGCTCCTCAAACGATTATTGCATGACCTCTGAATTATGATGGCCCGAACGGTATTATGTTATAACTAAACCTAATAACAACATAACTCAATAATAGGGAACTTCGTGTGAGGAGTTATATACTTCTGAATTATGATGGCCCGAACGGTATTATATTGATAACATAATACAATAGTAGGGAGCTTCATGTGAGGAGTTATACTTCTGGATTACGATGGCCCGAACGGTGTTATGTTATATATAGAAACCTTAAGAGTTACTAGTTGAGAAAACCTAAACTAAGACTTGACATACACACACACCTACACTACCCCCAGGATACGTGAGTGAGCTGTCTAAACCCCTACTTTACTTGCCTTAAGACCCAGGTGAGTTTTCATAGCCTCACTTTTAAATGCTTTACAACCCTGTGAGGGAGATACATGCTTTAAACCGAATACAAGTCTTTTTCTTTGGTTGTTGCACGAGTAAACTATCTGCCACCACTACATAACCAAATTCATGAATCTAATCACTTATGATATTTTACACAAGTGAACGCGAATATAGTTGATAGATCTATTGGAGTTTGACAACTCCCGTTGGTTTGCCTGTGTCTTGGGCATCAATAAGTACTATATTTGAACCCTCTCTGAAGGATTAACTTTGGCAAGTTATCATTCCCGTCCCCTCATGGTTGGTCTGCAGACCCCATGACCCGGACTGTTAACGTGTGGTTCATGAGCTTAGTGCAATATACCCTCTATCTCTAAACTTTTCCACACATAGGGTTTAAGCTGAACCCTGTGGAACTTGTATTCACTCTATACCTACTTAAACCTATGACTCTCACTCAACCTTAGTGTTGACTTTTAAGCATGTTATCCTAGGTAATTGAGCCCTGTAGGAACCCTGGCACGGAGAAGAACTGGACATGAGAACGTCCATAATAGTTATCATTCATCAGTTTTTGCCTTAAAACGTATCTTAGGGACCTCTCTTTTGGTAAAAGTATATCTTTTACTTAAAAAAAATCNAATAAATGAATGATAACACCTTTTTCAAAAACGTCTCTTTTCGAGTCGTTTTCTATTATCTTTTCTTTGTTTCCATGAAGTAATACCCCAACTCTAAATCCGCTGCGATCTATGAAAAATGGGGGTGTTACAGTCAACTAGTTCGATCAATGCACTCGATTAGAATCTTGAAATTCAGTGATATGAGTATGTTGTGGAGGTTTAAAGTTAACAACCTTTTGCGCGAAGAACAAAATCGATTTTAAACTACAAAGATTATGCTTAAACTTTGACCATAAGACATGTTAAACTTCTTTTTTGTCTTCATATAGGACTGTTTTGTCTTCATATAGTTGCATCAAGTACGAAACAGTCTAACATCTATCTTTAGTAAGTGGGAGATGTTTGTACAGAATTGAACTTGAATGTAAGAACTAAGAAGACAGTCTTAACTCTTAACATCTATTTTTAGTAAGTGGGAGATGTTCGTACAGAACTGAACTTGAATTGAATTTGCTGCGTGTGCATTCGCTGGTAATAGACTAACTGTGTGTCACCTTGTAGTCTTGTACAAAGTAGAAACCAAATTATATTTGTGTGTGCGTGTATAACTCTATATATACATATACTCAATCAAGAGAAACAATGCAACAGAAACTGATATATCTCGATGGCTGCCACTCCTGGACCTCTCACCGACTGGCCATGGAAGCCACTTGGAAGCTTCAAGGTACAACCTTGACCCTCATAACCCCTATTCTCAACCAAACCCAAGGCAGAATAATACGAGAGCATATGCCGCCACTCCAAATGAGGGAAGTGGTTATACTGGGAAAGCCCCTCTGTGTAAGAAATGCAACTGGCATCACACATGGAATTGTTTCATTAAGTGTAATACATGTAACAAGGTGGGCCATCAGAAAAAGGATTGCAGGCACAAAGGACCAGCAACTGGGGGTAATTCGCCACCAGCAACGGTCATTTGTCATGCTTGCGGAGAAAAGGGACACTATTCAAATAGATGTCCAAAGAAAAATACTGATGGTGCCCAGGGTAGAGCTTATATGTTGAGGGATAGAAACGATCAGCAAGATCCGAGCGTAGTCACGGGTAAGTTTCTCTTAAACAATCATTTAGTTAAAGTACTATTTGATTCTGGAGCCGATAGGAGTTTCGTATCTATACCTTTTGCCTCTAGACTTAGGATCAAACCGGTAGCCTTAGATACTTACTATGAGATATTAATGGCCGACCGAAACCTAGTTAGTACTAACGCCGTCATTAAGGGTTGTACCCTGATGAGTATGTAAAAACTCATCATTTTTGTACTATTTAGACTGCCAAAAACATCCAAAAAACACCCAACAATGCATCAAAATGATAAAAATATTACAAAAGAGTGTTTTATATGTCTTAGATGCAAAAATACCAAAAATTGATGAAAAACATGCAAGTTTGCATAATTGGCAGTTTCAGTCCCTCAACTTTCTAAATTTTACAAAAATAGTCCCTATGTATTTATTTTAAAGGAAAAGTCTACCAAAGTCCTTAGAAAATCAAAAGTTGTCACAATTGGTCCTTAGATGAAAAGTTTCAAAAGTTTACAAAA